>JAESVK010000808.1:188268-201205 GCA_017140935.1 Hamamelis virginiana | reverse complement strand
AAAGAGGGGAAAAGAGTATAAGAAATGCACAATTTGGTGTCACAACAGTCTTTGATGGAGGATTTAACTTTAAATGCATTTTGGAAGGAAAACTCATCTAGGATCCATTGAAGAATGGTCTTTGATGGAGGATTTAGCAATAAAAGTACAATGGTGCTAAATGGAAATAAATATTCTCTTGAACATTTCATCAAACACTTGGAGTGCATATAAATTCAAGCACAATGTGTACCAAGTATCACTTGTTAACACATTGTCAAGAAGATGCCAAACCAAGAGGATTCAAATATGAAAACATTTATAACCATTCAAACACAAAACACAAGGAAAATGGGATTGAATAATGGAAAATACTCTTTGAGGCATTTTAGCAAACACTTGGAGTGCATGTGGTTCAAGCACCATTTGTACCAAGCCAAAGCTTGTCTACAAATGGTCAAGAGATACAAAACCAAGTGGGTTCATAAAATAAAGAGCATTTAGCATCATTCAACAAACATTCAAAGCATAGAAATGGAGAAAAATCATATTACCATAGTTGTGAGATGAAAATCCACCATTGAATCCAACCTTGAGAACCTAGAAAGCCATAAATGCAAGGAAAGTAATGTAATTGCAAGAACTAACTAAAATAAATGCAAGAAACTTGAAATGAAAGCTATTTATATTACTTGAGAATGAAAATACAAAGTTTAAGTTCTACATCTAAAGATTACAAATGAAATGAACCAAGGAAAAAGCTAAACTAACACTAAACTAAGCTAATCCTAAGCTAAACCTAAGTTAAACCTAAACTAAGAGAAGGCTTGAAGGGAGAGTGCTTCAAAATAGCTGAAAATGCCTTTAAATAGGCTCCCAATTCGTGCCCTAGAGTTCCCATGAAATCCCCACTTTGCCCCTCATCAAAAAGACATATTACAAGCTGAAAATCTGGGTTTTCGGGGTTTTGTACCGGTACAAGGGATTTTGTACCGGTACAAAAAGTTTCTGCATGAACAGTAACATTTTGTACCCGTACAAAATTGCAGATTTTGCCTACAAATTGCCCCGACTTCAAATGCTTGTATCTCCCTCGTCCAGAGTCGGATTTGGATGTTCTTTATATGCACGCGAAGCTTGAGACGTCTTCTTTCCAACCATGGTGGTCTCATTGTCTAATTCAATCTGGAGAGAAACAGTTTTTCCAAAATGTCCAGATTGGTCGCTTTTTGCACTTCATGACTTCATTTGCCCATATCTCCCAAACCACTTGGCATTTAGCTTTGAAATTTGATATGTAGCATCTAGACACACTTAAAAGTATGTCCTATAAGTCCAATGACCTTTGAAGACTTCCAAGGCTTGACTTGAAGCTCCAACTTTGCATGCAAAAAGCATCCATTTTAGCGCATTTTACCTACAAGGGCTCAAAAACAACAAAATAGTCAAATGCACCTATTTACCAGTAAAAATGGCTCAAGTATATACAAAATTATGGGAATAATGCAATAAAAGTATGCAATATTATGGTGCAATCAGCCATCTTTATCTGGTTATAACCTGAGAACCCGTCCATGAAGGATAACAGAGCATGACCGGCGGTACTATCTACCAGGATATAAATGTGTGGCAACGGAAAATCATCTTTAGGGCATGCCTTGTTCAAATCCCGGAAGTCTACGCACATTCTAACCTTCCCATCTTTCTTACGTACCGGCACAATGTTAGCTAACCACTCGGGGTACTCTACTACCTGGAGAAATCCAGCGTTCATCTGTTTCACTACTTCATCTTTGATCTTTAGTGCCCACTCTGGCTTCATTCTCTCCTCAACTTCTGTTTCACCAGCTTAACCCCCGGATTAGTAGGGATAAAGTGTTGTACTATTTCGGTGTCAATCCCTGGCATATCTTTGTACAACCATGCAAATACTTCTATGTTTTCTCTCAACAATCATACCAATTTGTCTTATTCTTGTGGTGACAGAGTTGCCCCAATTTTAATTATCTTAGGCGATTCATCGGATCCTAAATTAATTGATATTAATTCATCCACATTAGGTCGAGCATGTTCCACTTCCCTTCATTGTTCAAACTCAGGGGGAACATCCTCTCTAGGATCTATGTTCATGCCATACACACCCATAGAAGACAGAAGGGATAAGCTGCAAATGCAAAGAATGAAGAAAAATGAATACTTTATTAATCTTGAAGAAAGTGGGATAACAAAACTAAGCTATCATTCGCCTCCTAACAGAAGAGGGATGATTTTATTGAAAATGGAAAAACAAGAGTCCTATTCTACAATCCTATAGAAAGAAAGTATAGAAATCCTACAAGCTATCATCTGATGCTAGTGAATCTTCCATGACTGAGTCTTCAACTCGAGGCTCATACTCAAGGCTCCAGTTGGTCAATGGACTGATGGTATCTTCAATGAGGTGGATAGGATTGGGTTCATAAACATGCTCTTCGATGCAGGCGATCTCTTTGAACATAGCCCCTATGGCGACTTCATCGATGTGGTCGACCCAATTGAACTCTGTATGCTCTTCGGCTGTGATGGTAGTTGGAGAGAGAAGTAGTGGAGTGTTGAAGAAGATTTCAAACCCAGGAACTCTAGCTTTCTGATCTTCGAGGTAAATGGGCTCAGGGAACCCACAATAAGGGAAATCGTCCCCTTCTTTGACAAAAGCCCCATTCAAAGTGGGCCAGTAAGGTTTCAGAGTGAGGTTAGGGACTCGTCCCTCTTCTTTGGCCAATTGTCTTTCTCTTCTTTTCTGTGCCATCTCTTTTCTATCAACTTTGGTACTTTGATAGCCCAACCCGAATGGATAAATTGCTGAGCGATACTCGATAGAATCAGGCGTGCCTTGATGACGACGTCCTAGGCCCATTCCTGGAAAGAAGCCCATATTTTTCATGATCTGGCCTACTTGCACATTCCCATACGGACTATAATCTAGCACCATCTTCTCTTTACATCTAGATTCAACTTCTACATACTGTATGTATTCAAAGCCTATCAATGGTACTTCTTCGATCTCTGGCTTGATCTCACAGATAGGTACACGGGTAGGATTCATCTCAGAATCTCCCTTCAATGTCACCACCGAGCCTTTATAGGGGAATTTAACCTTTTGATGGAGGGAAGAAGGCACAGCCCCAATTGAATGAATCCAAGGCCTACCAAGTAGAAGATTGAAACAGGCAGACACATCTAGTACTTGGAAATCGACTTGGAACTCTACAGGCCCAATAGCTAGAGATAAAGTGACCATCCCAACTACTTCTCTTCGAGTGTTGTCGTATGCTCTCACCGTTTGCCCTGACGGTTTGAATTCTGACGGTTCGATGCCCAAGGAAGTGGTGGTGCTGAGAGGACATACGTTCAAGGCTGACCCATTATCTATCAACACTGTAGGAATTCTCTTGCCCATAGTATCCACCGTGACATACAAAGCTTGCAAATGATGAGGTCTTTTCTTTGAAAAGTTTGACTCTGTGAAGGATATTGACTGCCCATGCTGAACTGGACTGACCAGACTGACTAAACCCTCGGGTGAAGTATCGATGGGAATCTGAACCTGGTTGAGTAGCCTGAGTACTGTCTGCCTATGCTTTTGAGAAACCATTAAAAGTCCCCAGATGGTGATGTTGGCTTGAGTATGCTTGAGCTGTTTCAGTATCTCTTCCTCTTCCTCTTGAACTTCAGTACGTTGAGATCTTTCTAACTCTCCCAAAGGATTGTCGGATTCCAAGTTGGCGGGCTTGAAATGACGACCTCCTCTAGTGACATGGTTAACATCTTCCTCATCACTGGCCCAAATATCTGCTATCTCTTCGGGTGTGTTCATCAAATCTTTCCATTCTATAATATCAATCTCTGACCCATCATTTATGGTAGACTCGGCTGAAGTCGAACTTGATCCAAAATACTGGGTGACCTATGGTTGTCTTGGATAGACGGTTTGGTGATGGGTGTTCCCATTCATATGGATAACCTTGGTTGTGAAATACTTCTTGAGGATACTCTGGCTAGCTTTCTCAAAACAGGTGAAGTTTGGATTTTCGGGTTCAACTTGAGCCACAGGAATGTCTTCTTTAAGTGAGTCAGGGTCATCACCCCAACAAGAAAGAACAATGGGTTTTTCAGAGGTGGGTTTTTCAAAGGTGGGCTTCTCCATCTTAGGGTAAAGGACATAGAAGTCGAACTTCCCACTAGGTTCCCCTAACAGGCCTACTTCGGGATCTTCGGCCTCATATCTCTTTTGCAACTCCCACTGACTAGTTCCAGTCTTGGAGAAGGCTTTCTTGGTTCTAACCTTGGATCTAATGGGTTCAATCTTTGTCATCTTAGCTTCACAGGACTCTTCAGGGCAGAGAACATAGAAACTAAACCTCCCATTTCTTTCTGTCAACAAATCCACACAAGGATCTCTATCTTCAAACCTTTCTTTGAGAGCCCACTGACTAGTACCATTCTTTGACGACTGATCCACTTTGCGAGGCTCAGGAAGCCCATTCGAACTAAAATTCGGGAATGTATCTTTCTCAAACTATCTCCATGAACGATAAAGCCCCCTTGGGCTAGCGAAGGGTTAAGGGATTGATCGACTCAGAGAACAAGGGAGATTATTCCTTGTTAGTGATCAAGATTAATTAATTTATAAAACCGCGTGACTGTTAATCTCAATTCGATTGTGACTAGTGAGCACGGGTGTCGAACCACTGGGAAATGCAGGTTTATAATAAAAGACTATTTAGAATTAATCCAAGTGAAAGAATATTGTCAATTTGAGTTGGTGGTAAAAGGTGCTCCGATTGGGTCGAAGCGAAAAATACCGAATTTTAATAACTGGTTAAAAGCGCGATTAATTAAGTGGAATGAGCGGAACTTGGGTGAGAAGCCCATTGAATATCAATTATACGATTTATATTATAAAATCCTCAATATAGTAATTATGTATGGTGGTTCTTCAAACTACAAGAAGGAAGTCCCAAAAAGATTATGAATACAGGACCGGCAGGTTTATCCTTGAAAAGAATGGAATATCGCTATCCACCTTAAATGGGGATAAAGCATGCTGGTTTGTATTCATACCAATAAGCACCATTGCATAATTATATAATTGCAATCACAGATGTACAATTATATGATATTATATTTAGCGATAGTGTGCGGTAAAACCTTCACAACTATGCAATCACTTAATACAAATAGAGGGATGTTTATAAAATAGGATTGTATAAAGAATCCAACTTCATCCTCACCCAAGCTTGGAGTATTAGCTACACATCAATGGAGGAGAATATCCTTTATCCTTGACAAGCTCTAAGGGTTCACGGGATGGAAAAAAGTAAAATAAACAGTAAGTAAAAGACTGAAGAAATAAGGAAAAATGACTGAAATAAATAAAGAAAATGGCGAAAGTAAATAAAGAAAAGTGCTGAAATAAATAAAGAAAATGGCGAAAGTAAATAAAGAAAAGACTTAAGTAAATAAAGAAAAAGACATTAAAAGTAAAGAACAATTCTCAAGTGAGAATTGAGCCATGCATAAAAAGGGAAAATTGCAGAAAAGTAAAGTACTGAAAGTAAAGACTGTATATTTAAAGAACAATCCTCAAGTGAGAATTGAGCCAGGCATTAAAAGAAAAATAGCAGAAATTGGAATTTGCTGAAAAAGTAAATGACCGAATAAAATGCAGAATTAAACTGTAACGTGAAGTCTATTAAAAATAACAGAGTAATGATTCAGAGCAAAAGTCTTGAACCCTCTTTAAGTCGCCTTTACACGTGTATATATAGAAGGAAAGTGCAAAGGACGATATTGCCTTTGAAAATATCTCAAAATATCAAGAGAAGCCCTCAGTCGCCTCACCTCGCGCATCATCTCTATCGATAGCGCATCATGGCTATCGATAGCGCATCATGGCTATTGATAGCGCATCAGCCGCCTCGCCTCTATCGATAGCTCATCATGGCTATCGATAGACATGTGGCACTTTCCTTGTAATTTTGCAGCGATTCTTCGTATGATCTTTCGTACTTCAACCGGTTGCTATGGATCTCTTCTGAATGCTCATTAATTCGAGATGATCATCACGGCTTCATAGGCGACGACTTTAATTTATACAATCTGCACAGATTTCTTGAAACAGAGCAAATTAGCATATTCCTATGAATAAAACAAATACTAGCCTTTATTATGCAATTAAATACATAAGAAAACATAGCATTACCATAATTTTAAGGTATGATTGTGGTCCAATCAGGGATTTCAATCAGACCTTGATCAATGAACCCTTGTACTATATTCCGCAATGTATCACATGATTCCGTGTCATGGTTATAGGTTGCATGGTATTGGCAGTAAAACTTTTTGGTTCTTGTCTTGTAAGGGGTGATGAGCCCACGGGCTTGACAGTGATGAAACATTTCAGTTATGGAAGTAGGGAATGAAGGGTGAGGGTGGATAGGCTCACAACAGACATAAGGGTCGGAATGGATAACATTGATATTTGCTGGTGGTGGGACTGCATGGGTAGGAAGTGGATTTTGGGTGACATTGGGTTGAGAAGGTGGGGAAATGATTTTATTGTCTATGAGGTCTTGGACTTCATGGCGGAGACGGAAGCAACGGTTGGTAATATGGCCTTTGGATTGATGGAAATGGCAGTATTCATTTTCATTGTAGTTCTTGGGTAATGGGTTGGGTGTAGGTCTGGGTTCCAGAGGTTGGAGCAAGCCTCGAGCTTTTAATTTCTTAAAGACTTTTTCCAATGGCATATAGAGCTCGGTGAATTTTCTGGATGGTTTATTTCCTAAGGAAAAGGGTTGGGTAAATGGAGCAGGCTGAGATATGGCATTTACTTCGGTAGCCTTCCCATTGATGACAGGTCGGCGGTTTTTGTAGGGTTCATCGGTTCGGAGAGCTCCATTGGCTAGAGTGTCCTCCACTTGGGTCCCGGCAGCGACTAGAGCTCGGAAATTTGGGAGATATTGGAAAAACATGTGTTTGTGATACACTGGGAGCAAGTTCTTCACTATCATACGGATTTGTTCTTCTTCCTCAGGGCGATTAGCCATTTTAGAAGCCTTGGCTCTCCAGCAGGTGAGGAAGGCAGAGAAAGTTTCTCTTGATTCCTGTTTAGTAGTCTCCAAGTCCCTTCTAGTAACATCAACTTCTGTGTTATACCTATAATGATTGCTGAACTCAGTGCATACATCCTCCCAGGTCTTCATCCTAGATTCATCTAATGACAGAAACCACTTCAGAGCGGATCCAGCCAGTGTCTCGTGGAACATTTGGGCTAGCAGATCATCATCGGCCCCTCGTGGGTGCATGGCTCTTACATACATCTTCAGATGGATCTTAGGACAACCCATTCCATCAAACTTCTCTAACTCGGGCATTTTGAAATGAGTGGGCATACGGGCTTTGGGGAATAGAGACAACGACAACATGTCCACCAGATCATCAGACTTCCTAATACCTTTCAAGGCTTTTTCCAGGGCTTCCACCTTACTACTCAACAGTATAGGCTCAGTGGAAAAGAAAGCAGGGGTCTTGGGCTTGGACTCTTTATCCAGATCAACAGGCTGAACAAATTCTGCACCTGGCCTAGTGGGCTCAACAACTATCTTTGGTCTAAGAAAACATTCCTATTCATCAACGTTCTCAAATAAGAGATTAGTACGGGCTCGCTCTTCTTCTTTCTGGTGAACTAACTCTTGGACCACTTTTAAGAGTGCCTCGATCTTCTCATCAGTCGTCTTTCCATTAGTTCCAATGGCAATAGGGGTATGATCCTCGTTACTGACATATTTGAATCGACAGGTAGACCCTTAAACAACCGACTGCTAGAATCACAACGCTAAGCCAGAATGCTGGGAAAGGGAAAAGTTTTGAATCAACTAAGAGCTTCCAGTGTGAAAAAGGATGAATAAGGATAATCTCACATGCTTACAAGAATATAGGTCTAAAGCCTACAGATCAACCTTCACATTCTATCTTATGAAAAATGGGCCTAAGGCCTGAGTACGAATCTCATTCTCACAGCTCACAGTTTACATCTCAATCTTACCACAGGCTTATATCTTCTATCCAACTGACATGGGCCTAAATCCCTCATCCTAAACTCACAGCGGATCTAGCTCTTGTATCCAAAGGACATGGGCCTAAAGCCCAGTCTCATATCTCACGTCTCACGTCTCACGTCTCACGTCTCACGTCTCACGTCTTCTCCTAAGACTCATAAATCAATACCACTATTCGGGTAGCATAACATTACAACAGGCCTAAGCTCATGAACCTATAGGGTACTAGCCTTCGGGTAGCATAACATTATAACATTCTCAGTCTCATATCCAGGTCCTAATGGTTTTACATATTTCACAATCATGGCTCATACAAAACCGGGGGTAAAATCCGGCAGCATAACATTACAATAATGTGCTTAAAAGTTATGTGTCCTACAAAGACAGACTATATGGACTAATGCAAAGGGTAGGCTGAGTGTACCTTACTCGCTCGGTCCAATCGATATACCTAACCACATGTGACATCAGGAATGCCGCGTGGGTCCAACAGTACGTGATTGGTCCGTTTGATATACCCGAAGGTACTTGGCAAGAAGGGTGATGGCTTTCGCATACATGGAACCCGAGAGTCAAAGAAACCAGGCCCAGGGCTAGGCTCATCGTTGGGTATAGCATACAACGTCCTAATCATGCAGAGTCAATGCGCACACAATGCAGGAATTAAAGTCACAAAGTCATACAAATGCAAGTGATTGATTCTATTAATTAAGAATTGAAAAGCCCAAAAATAATTAGTTGGAGTTTAGCCCTCGACATCCCCAGTGGAGTCGCCAGTCTGTGAACCAGCCAACCTGGATCGGGAGGCCCTCTCGTTCACTCTTGGGGGGTGTTTATCTTGAGTAGATTGTGGATGATGTTTATCCGTCTCGATTTATCCTTCTCTATTATCCACGTTTATCCTTCTCTATTATCCACTCAAGATAGGGTTTTTGAAAAAGGGATGAGAGTTTGTAAAAAACTATGAGTCGCCACCTTATTTTTAGGGAACAGGGAAACCACAAAAAGAGTTTTATTTTCAATAAAACATTGACCCCATATTTTGGAAAAGCTTGGTCTTTTGAATCAAAGTTGGATTCGGGGGCTAGGTTACGAAGTGGGAAGGTTCCAAGGAACTCCTTGTAGGCACCTACCTCGCCCTAATTATAGGTCTCCTAATTAAGTTTGGACTTTATCAAAATCTTTTCAAAACAATCCTAGTATATCTAATCAATCACAAAATATGAATAATAATATATAATAATAATAATATATAGTACAAAAGTATACACAATCCTAAGGGTCTTAGGAGACTAGAAGTCAACCTAAGATTGGACTTGCGTCCTATTGACTGCCTACGTACCTTATCAATTGCTTGACAAAGATCAAAGTCCACGTAGTTCGATTACATAGGACTCTCCTATTGTAACAAACCACATAATCGTAGATATTCTATCTTATCTTGGACTCTAACTTCGAGAGTTTGAGTTGGATCAAAACACTTGTTATGAGAGATGGAATTTCATTCCATTTTGAATTCTTTCAAAATCACTTTTTAGAATTGTTCTCGAAGTAGAATCCTAGGAAAAATATGTGATAACCCAAAATTTTAAAGTTATATTTTATGAAATTTCATTAAAGTTTGGGGTGAATTTTGAGGAAAAATAATAATAATAATAATAATAATGGCATATACATTTTTTTTTATGCCAAACAGTCCCTAACATTTTCCCATATAACAAAACCATGGGCTGCTTAGTATATAATCCTCATTTTCTATTTTTTTATAAACTAAAGAACATTTGGAAAATGAAGAGAACCCGAGAGAGAGAGAGAGAGCTTGAGAGCCGAGTGTGAGAGAGTTGCTGTGAAGGTGGTCCAGCCACCTAACCCCGCCGGAATCCCACCGGAAATTTCGCCGGAGCCTTGCCTGAAAGTCGCCAGACCCTGTTCTTGCCGTCTAAAGGTGAGTCAAGCTTGTATCTCTCCTTTTCTTCTTCCTTCTCTTTCTTTTCCTTGGCATTTTCTGATGCATGTATGACTGTGAGTTTGATTTTTAATTGAAGAAGAGTTCATGGTATTTTATTGAGATTTTGATGAAAGATTTAAGCTTGGTTCTTAATATGCATACAAGGAGATTTGGGTTTCTCGGGTCTGTGGGTTTGAGCATAATCTCGGTGGGATTCATGTTCATAAACCTGCTGTGAGTAGATTTTTAACTGTTTTGAGGTTTTAAATCAAACCCTTGAGCTTTAAAAACTGATTTGGGATTATAGGTCAGTAGATCCATGGATGTAGGTAAACTTTGAAGAGTTTTGGGTATGAGTCTGAGTTCGTTCTCGGTGAGTTTAAGCCTTGGGTTTATGCATTTCGGGTATGTATGTTTTTCTTATGCATCATTTTGGTTTGAAGAGGTAAATCGAGGTGATATAAGCTTGCACATGTAATTTCTCTTCCTTTCCCTTTGCATGTCTAGTTTTGGGAAGATCGAATGGTGAAAAAAAAAAAAGGGGTTTTCAAAATATGCCTGATGAGATTTTTGTAATATGGGTATGCTCTACGGATTGGTCTGTGGGTTCCTCTCAAAACAAGTCTGTTTTTTTTTAACAGTGTATTCCATTCTTTTAAACCTGCTGGGAGGTGGACTTTGATTTAAGTTTGGTTTTAATCTGAGTTTTGAGATCTGATATGTGTAAATATTTTTCAAGGATGAAAACGATGGGTTTTAGACTTTCAAAAACTTGTTAAATCCTGTGGGCCTTCATGTATAAATCTTGCATGTGATAAATTCATACTTTTAAAGGTTTATTTGTGGTGGATTTTAACTTGCATGCCGAAGTTGGAGAATTTCTAGTGATGAACTGAATCTGCAGAATTCTGGTTTTTGAATTTGAAGTTATGCATATCGAAATAATTATTTTCGGTTATGAAGTAGTGTTGGTTGATGTTCTGAAAATGGATCCAAGGATGAGTAAACTTGCATGTAGTGTTTAAATGAATTTATTCATGGTTTTGGAATGAGTTTTGAAGGATCCAAGCTTTTATACTCGGTCTTGGGTTTTCAGAATCATACACTTTGAATGTATGAGATTTAATTGGTGTTCATGAGTTTAAATGATATATTGTATGCTTTCGAACTTGCATGTGAGTGAAACAAGAGTTTTAAGTTGCAAAATTAAAGATTTAAAGAAAGCTTGGTGAGCTTTAATGGCAGTTTGCAGCTGTTGCAGCTCGGGGAAGATGACCTTTATCGATAGAGGATGGGATCTCTATCGATAGAGCCATGTATTTTCGAATTCCAGCAAGAGCCCATTTTCGATAATGGCCAATGGGCATTATCGGTAATGAGGTTTGTAAAACCTCTTTTTCCTCTTTTAAATTTCTCATTTCTTCGTACCTTTATAACTTTCTTATATGAACTCTGTTTTAGGCATACTTTATATGCACGAAAAGCTTATGAAGTCTACTTTCTAAATTTTGAGGTTTTGAGGTCAAACTATATTTAGAAAGAGAATTAATCTGGAAATACCAGATTTGCCCCTCGTGTGTGCACTTTGTCTTCTTTGGCCTATATCCTCAAATCCGATTTGCTTTTGGCCATAGATTTCAATGTGTGGTACCTTAACGCACTTGGGGATAAGTCTTGGAAGTTTTAGAAGCTCTTGGTTTGGCATTTCAGGGTTCTGACCCATAGGATCGCGGGTGAGCAATATTGAGAGTTGTATTGTGTTACTTTTGAAACTATGGATGCTTGTACTTCCTTTTGATTTTCTTTGCTTGCATTTTTGTTTGTTCTCAGATTTGATTTGGGTCCTTTGGAGGACCACTTGCATTGGGTGCACAAGCATTGCATTTGGGAGGCTCGTGGAGCCACAAAGGGTTGGAAAATACAATTGCATTGAGGTAGGGATAAGTAACCTTTTACTGTAATGATAATATGTTTGTTTTACAACTGATTTTGAGAACTACATGAACATGGATGTTAAACACATTTGAGAATGTTATACCTTACAAATATTTGAGAACTACGAATTATTAGCTTGTGTAATAGATACATGGAATATACTGGTTTAAGAACTATCGATTTTGTGTGGTATGTGATTGTACCCCAATCATACCATTCAACTAGGGTATTTCTATGTTCTCTTATATATATAATTGTTTAATAAATAACGTCTTACATGAATATCTGTACAATTGGGTTTAATCTCTGTTTTAAGAAATATGTGCAGATTACCATTGAATAAAGTCGTCACCGATGAAGCCCTGAAGAGCATCTCGAATCAAGGAACGTCCGAAAACGATCCAAAGCAGCCGAGGGAAGTACCAAAAGAGCAGACGTTGAAATCTGCAAAGAAAGTCAAAGTTTGACCTTGACTATCGATAGCCAAGATTCGCTATCGATAGCACCTCTATCGATAGCGAACCTTCGCTATCGATAGACAATGGCGGCTGCGGGCATAATAGATATTTTTAGATATTTTGAGGGCATTAGCGTCTTTTACCTTTTCCTTCTATAAATAGAAGTGTAACGACGACGTTTTGAGGGTTCATGACTTATGCTCTGAATCATTACTCTGCTAATTTTAATTCAAGTTACAGTTTATTTTCGCATTTCAATCGGTAGTTTCAATTTTCAGTCAATTCCAATTCTGTCATTTTTCTTTTAATGCCTGGCTCAGTTCTCACTTGAGAACTGTTCTATCCGATTAAGTCTTTAATTTCAGTAATTCCGATTCTGTTATTTTCCTTTTTATGCATGGCTCAGTTCTCACTTGAGAACTGTTCTTTACTTTTTCAGTCTTTTTCTTTATTTACTTAAGTCTTTTCTTTTCTTTATTTACTTTCTGTCACTTTTCTTTATTTACTTTCTGTCA
>JAESVK010000808.1:176533-188258 GCA_017140935.1 Hamamelis virginiana | reverse complement strand
TTTTCTTTATTTACTTTCTGTCACTTTTCTTTATTTACTTTCTGTCATTTTTCCGTATTTATTCAGTCAATTAATTACCGCTTTTATTTCTTTTTCCATCCCGTGACCCCCAAAAGCTTGCCTGGATAAAGGATATTATCCTCCAGTGATGTGTAGCTAATACTCCAAGCTTGGGTGAGGATGAAGTTGGATTCATTTTACAATCCTATTTTATAAACATCCCTCTATTTGTATTATGTGATTGCATAGTTGTGAAGGTTTTACCGCACACTATTGCCAAATATAATATAATATAATTGTACATCTGTGATTGCAATTATATAATTATGCAATGGTTCTTATTGGTATGAATACAAACCAACATGCTTTATTCCTCATTTAAGGTGGATAGCGATATTCCATTCTTTTCGGGGATAAACTTGCCGGTCCTGTATTCATAATCTTTTTGGGACTTCCTTCTTGTAGTTGGAAGAACCACCATACATAATTACTATAGTGTGGATTTTATAAACATAAATTGTTTAATTGATATTCAAATGGACTTCTCACCCAAGTTCCGCTCATTCCACCAACTTAACTGCATTTGTACTAAGCTTTAATTAAAATTACTTTGTTTTCGCTTCGACCCAATCGGAGCAGTTACCACCAACCAATTTAATTGATAATATTCTTTCCGCTTGAATTGATTCTAAAGAGTCTTTTTAATATAAACCTGCACTTCCCAGTGGTTCGACACCCGTGCTCACTAGTCACAATCGAATTGAGATTAATTGTCACGCGGTTTATAAATTATTAATTCTGATCACTGACGGGGAATAATCTCCCTCGTCGTCTGAGTCGATCAGTATGTTTAACAAATGAGAACTATGGCACATCAATGAAATGTTTTGAGCACTTGTTTGTATTTCCTGGCAAGCTTCTTAGAATTGGGCATGATGTGTATATAAAACTGAGGGACAGGCTTTTTCAGATGTATGTTTTATGGAAACACTTGATAAGGGCATATAGTGATAACTGTTTATATCTACACAACATAAATACTTTGTCTAAAGCTCATATGCCTGATTTTCTAGATATATCTATATTAAAGAAAGATGTTGAGATTTTCTTACAACTGTTCCCTTGACTTTTGGGTTGGATTGAATATTTTGAAATGAGAATCAGCCAGGGTACAAAAGTGAATATATATATATATATATATATATATATGTATTTGAATATGACGTGTCTTGAGGATTATTTTGTATATAAGATGATGGCATATGGTTTATCTATTTCACTCCTGTTTTTGGATAATGGTTATGATTGTTTTGAAATAACACTCGATACTTTAATATATGCCACATATTGTAACTTTACCTGCTGGCTTTCGAAATTGGTTTGAATGTATATATATTCTTGCTGCTATGCATGGTTCTAGCTCGGTTTGTATCACAGGGAGGTTTCTTTTTAAGGGCCTATGGTCCTGGGTGGAGCCTTAGTGCGGACCCGAAGTTTATAGCCCCGTAGTGGCTCGACAGTTGGCTGTTAAGCAATTGATCGGTTTCTCTCGAGAGGTTTTGGCTGTCGTTGTGCCGGGGGTCTGAGAACAACGAGGTATTGGCTGCCGTTGTGCCGAGGACCTGAGAACAACGTGGTTTTGGCTATCGTTGTGCCGGAGGCTCTTTAGCCTGAGAACAACATCCTGTTATACATTCTATGAGCCTAGTCTTTGAAATTATGGGCATTGTACTGTGTTTATAACTGAGCTTAACTCATTATTTTTCTCTGGTTGATTTATGAACTGAACATAGAACTACTTGACTTAAGCTTTTCACTGAAAGACCACACAAGTTTATAACTGCGTTATCTACTGTTTTATAAACGTTATAGAAACTACGTTTATTTAAAATATTCCATGTATCACTGTATTATTGTTATTTGTAGAGGTTATCTTATTCCTACTGAGCAAGTGGAAGCTCACCCCTGCTTTTATGCAGCAGATTACAGGTTGGCTTGGGGTTTGCATACTTGATTTGAGTCAAGCCCCTGTTCGAGGGTTGTTAGATGACTGACTACATGGTAGATTCCGCATTGGTCCTGCATATAATTGAGATGTGTAATATTTATATTTTCTTGATTTTGGGACTTGCCACTGTTTGTGGCATTGCCTACTTGCCAGGGATGTTGGCATTGTTATTATTACTTGATTTATTATTATTGTATAAGTCGTTTGGGACATTTGTATGAGCATAACATTTCATATAGTTAATTATGCATATATTTCTTGTCTCTCATAAGGATATATGAATGAGCAGGTCAGGTTGTACCTCTATCTTGACACGTGTTGACCTATCCGGAAGGGTCAGTACGATTGTTAGGTTGGGGCGTTACAAAATAGAACTCTATTCTTATTGTAATTCTTACAACAAAGAAGAGTCCTAAGTGGGGTCAAGTGACCCCCCTAATCCTAGGGTTTCTAGCTAATCCTAGGTTAGTCTAGATACCTAAAACACTATGATATGCTTGCTGGAATTTCTAGAAAATAAATAAAAAATCATAAAAGATTATAAACAACGCATGAAAATGGCCTAAATGAAATCTAAGTTAGCTATGTGAACTTAGGCATATTTCTACGTTGATTTTGACCTAAAAAGTGAGTTTTAATACACTTTTAGGTCACTTTAAATCCATGGACAGATTTGAAAGTAACCAAAAAGTGTACTTAAAACCCTAAAATAATGAATAAAAAGTGATGAAAATATGTACTAAATGCAACCTAATATGCATACTAAATTACCATCAAAACTTGACATTTAATTACAAGGGAAGGGACTTACCTTTGCATGCTCCCTCGAACACATTTTATATATCAATCAAACATCACAAATGATAAAAAAAATAAACCATAATAAGAACAATACTAATACTTAACTTGAATAGACTAACAACCTAAGGCTTAAACATGCATTCTTATACACTAAAAATCCTATTATGCATAAAAGAGATCCTACATATTTAATCCTAAATACTCAAACCTAATATGGTATGATAATATAAGAATGGAAGAAGAGAAATATGCATATGAAAATAAGCTAGTCTATTATGCATACTAAAGAAATATGGAATTTATACTATGCATGCTAATCTATATTCTATGCATACTAATAATAAACTAAACCCTATGCCTACTAAGAAAATAAAAACCTAACCTAACATGATTAAAGAAGAAAAAGAAAAAGAACAAGAACAGAAAAGAAAACTACTAACCTCTGCCTTCAAGCCTTCAAGCTTCAAGCCTTCTCCTCAAGCTCCAAGCCTTCTCTTCAAGCTCCAAGGACTCCAAGGAACTAAAAGAACTTTAAAACTTTAAGCTAGAGTGCTATGGGGGAAGCTTGTGCAATTGCTAAAGCCTCTTCTCTCCAAGCTAGCTCTCTAAAGCTTATTCTGTGTGTTGAAACTGATTCTAGGGCCC
This sequence comes from Hamamelis virginiana, assembly GCA_017140935.1. Lineage (NCBI taxonomy): Eukaryota > Viridiplantae > Streptophyta > Magnoliopsida > Saxifragales > Hamamelidaceae > Hamamelis > Hamamelis virginiana. The sequence continues at coordinate 184,804 of JAESVK010000808.1, read as the reverse complement.
TCTATTTATAGGGAGGCCTGAGTTTGATCAATGGCTGAGTTTAAATCTCCTAGGAATGATCCAAGGGCTCAAAATCAGTCTTCCAAGGTGTTCATACTCATCCAAAAGTCCCCATGGCCGAACAAGACACATGGCAGGGCTTGGAAGAGTCCCGGGCAGGAAAAATACTAAAAATTGGCATTTATTGGCTGAAGGGATCAACAACCATCCACCCTAGGATGGTTGGCTGTCCCTAAGTTGACGGCCATCGGTCCTCCATGCTATTTTTGGCATGTGTTGACCTACCTCAGCCCGTTTTGACCCGGTTTCGGCTTTTTTCGGCTTTTCGGGCCCGTTTTAAGTCAAATTTGACGATTCAAGCGCCAAAACGATCGTGATTCGATTCTCCATGTTTTAAGAAGTGTTTGAAGTGAAAATGCATTGACCGAGGTCAAAGGTTTAGGGAAAAGTTGACCGATTAGCTGTTTAGGGCCTGCCGGGCCTAAATTAGAGTTTTGAAATTTGCTAACCGATTGCTTTCGAAATCATTTCTTCTTCTCGAAACAAGTTTTAAAATGTTTTATGAAAGTGTTTTGAAGCCTTTGAAGGCTTTGGTTTGATAAAAATATCGAATCCCGGTCGTTTCCGGTCGAAACCCTAATCTGGGTGAAAGGGGCCTTTCGAGCTTCAAGAGCCAATCATGAGCCAGAAGGCTCCACAGATCTTGTCATTGATCAACTTAGCTACCAAACACACTTTACATATCTATGCTAAAGCCTCGAGCCATTCGAGACAAGATCGACAGTCACTCAAGGCTTTTGTGATTCAAAGGACCAAACTGCCCTTCAGTCACAAAAGGTCTTATTTTCTATCAAGCTTGGCTTGGATTACCATGAAATTTTGCAGGGATGTTCCTAGACTCTCTAAAAACCTAATGCAAAAAGAACCGACTCAATCTGACCTAAAAACACACATGTGATAATGGCTTCTACCTAATTACCCACAAAGGGTAAAACTGGGAACTTAGGGTTTTGACACCCTATTTCATCTCAAATCAAAGGCAACCATTCATGACCATACTCATGGTCAAAAATGGATGTCTACAGAACCAAAACATCGAAAATTTTTGTGATGAAAAAGGTTATTAACATAATTTCTCCGCTCCTAAAACTCCTCAACAAAATGGGGTAGTTGAAAGAAAGAATATGTGAAAACCCAAATTTTTAAACTTTATTTTATTGATTTTTGCAAAAAAAAAAAAATCTTTTATAAAATTTCCACCCTTGTCCCCTTTTAACATAAGTCAACCCCCCATCCCCTTTTACTTCTCATTTCGGCAGAGAAGGAGAGGAGCCGAGAGAGAGTGTTGAGGTCGGGAGAGAGAGAGAAGTAGGAGCTGCCGTGTAGCACGCCGGAGCCTCTTGTCACCGCCGTCTCGCCGGAGAAAGGTAAGGTTCCATTTCCTCTTTAGTCCATCTCTTCTTCTTCCCTTTTCCTTCATTTTCTTTAAAAACCCATTTTGTGGGTTTGAAGTGTGAAACTTGGATTTGTGAGGAATGGATGGTTGTGAGTGGTGGATAATGGTAGATCAACCTACTTTTAGTGAGGTTTGAAGGTTTTGGTTGAGAAAATATGGGTGTTTTGTGTATATTTGATGTTTTGGGTTTATGTAGGTTTTACACCTAAAACTTTGTGGTTTCTCAAATCGTACCGCTGGGTCTTCGTTATTTTCGGGGATTTTGGTGGATTTGGACTTGTTTATCTTAGATCTAAGTTTCCACCATTTGGATTTGAGTTTGGATGAGTGAGGATGTGTTTCTGTGCAAAAAGGGTCGGCTGTTACTCATGATTTTCGTCCCAGGGCACCCTCTATCGATAGAGGAGACTTTTGAGTTGACACGCCCTCTGTCTATCGATAGAGAGAAGCTCTTGTCTATCGATAGAGCCTCTCTATCGGTAGAGTCTCTATCAATAGAGGCTCCTTTTCCACTTTTTCGCTTCTTTTCTCCTTCGTTTGCTTGGGTATCGTTACGCCATTAATGGATGAGCATAATTAGAGTTTTTGGGTTTAAAAGAATAGAGCTTAAGAGGTGATAATGCTTAGAATAATGTCTAAATTGGCTTTTATGGAAATGTTGGTGATATACATGTATCTTTACATTTCATTTTCAGATATGGGAAACCCGTGGGACGAACACTATGCATCGTAGCTTACAATTGCATGTAACAGTTGGTTGGAGACTTAACCATTAAGGTATGAATACATATGTTCTTACTAATACTGATGATAGATTTACTTTTGAGACTTTACTTGTGTTGATAAACATGAAAACCTTTTAAAAACCTTGATGCATAATTCCTCCTTTTGATATGAAATGTTATATGGTTAGAATATGCAAGTATACCATGATATTGTGATATGCTAATATGATGCCATGATTTATCTATTTTATGTTATATGGGTTGTCTATATATATGGATATGATTGAGATAGAGTCAAAGAAAACTCCTCTGTCAGTTGTTATTGCGATGATATGGATAGAGTCAGAGAAAACTCCTCTATTAGTTATGGTTATGATGTTATGGATAGAGTTAGAGAAAACTCCTCTATCAGTTATTGTTATGATGAATGGGAAAGAGTCGGAGAAAACTCATCTTTCATATGGAATATGTAAATTAAATGAATCATGGGCATGAATGATATTTGTATTTGTGAAACCTTGATATATTATTTGTAGATATTTGTATGATTCTTGAACCACATATGCATGTGTTTGTGAAACTTGAACTGAATGACTTATGCATCGATATTATCATTGTTAGTTAAGAATAGTATTTCTACTGAGCATTCAAACGCTCACGTTGCCTTTTATGCAGCAGATTCTCAAGATAGTATAGCCGGTTCAACAAGACAGAGTTCATTTCCTTTGGTGTTAGGCTTGGCAGTGTTTTGGGCCTTGGTTCAGAGAAATAGGTAAATACATTCTGTAGACTGCTACTCTTTGGATTTGTTAGTGATGTATGATATTTAACCTACGTGCCAGGGATGTTGGCACCTTATTTTATGTATGGATATATTTACTATTTGCGTTTGACAATTTGGGGATATTGTATGATGAACATAATTACATATCATGCTTGTTATATATATATCCTTTGGTATATTCTGTGAGGAAATATGAATGAGCTTATCAGGTTGTATCTCCTTATTGACACGTGTTGACCTACCTAGGAGGGTCCTCAGTAGCGTCAGTTTGGGGCGTTACAAAATGGTATCAGAGCTCATTAGTAGGTCCATCATGGGATTCATGCATTGCATGTAGAGATAAATGTAAAGACTTAGAAATAGAGGATAGTTCATCCATCATGATTTGTGTGATGGATATAAACATTCTAGAACGGGTTTGGGTTTTACGTGCTAACCTTGAATTTGATTATGTGTGATCTTGCTGTGAAGAGGATAAATGGAGAATAGAAGGAGTACGCGTCGTACTTCTGAAACAGGTGAACCCTCAAATGCATCTCAGACACCAGAAGAGGGTGGAGAAGTTCATAGCCTCCTACGAGAGATGACTTCTGTATTTATGAGATTTTCAGGGAGCATTTCTACAGGTGATGCATAAGGGAGAAGGTCACAAGCACTAAGGGACTTCCAAAGACAGAATGCGCCACAGTTTAGAGGTGGTTCATGTAACGCCTCAACCTAACATCCGTACCGACCCTTCCGGATAGGTCAACACGTGTCAAGATAGAGGTACAACCTGACCTGCTCATACGTATATCCTCACCTGCTCATACGTATATCCTCACGAGAGTCAAGAAAATATATATATATGAATTTAACAACATGAAATGTCATGCTCATTCAAATGTCCCAAACGACATATATGTTAATAATAGATCAATAATAAAATAATAATGCCAACATCCCTGACAAGTAGGTTATGCCACAAACAGTGACAAATCCCAATAATTAAGAAATATATAAATAATACATGCCTCGAGAATATGCATCGCTAATGTGGAACCTACAATGCAGCTTTCCGACAATCCTCGAACAGAGGCTTGTTCCAAAACCATGAATGCAACCCATGCCAACCTGAAATCTGAGGCAAAAAGCAGGGGTGAGCTTTAACGTGCTCAACAGGAATAAGATAAATTTTATAAATTAAGATAATATAATGATAAATGGAATATTTAAATAAAAGTAATTTCCATAACGTTTATAAAACGACAAATAGAACAATTACAAACCTGGGTGGCCTTTCAGCGAAAAGTATACCTGTAAAGCAGTTTATATCCAATCCATAATTCAATATGAGAAAAAGAAGTAAGTTTAGTTTGGTTATGATCACATTGAAATGCCCATAATTTAGAAGACAAGATTTACGGGATGTATATCAAGACGTTGTTCTCAGGCTAATAAGACCCCAGCACAACGACAGCCAATATTACGTTGTTCTCAGGCTGATAAGCCCCCGGCACAACGATAGCACATATCACGTTGTTCTCAGGCCATACGCCCCCGGCACAACAGTAGCACGAAAATATATCACTTCATTCTCAGGCTATACGCCCCCGGCACAACGATAGCACAGATATATATCACGTCATTCTCAGGCTATACGCCCCAGGCACAACGGTAGCACGAATATACATCACGTCGTTCTCAGGTCCCCGGCACAACGGTAGCCAATATACATCGTTGTTCTCAGACCCCCGGCACAACGGTAGCCAAAATACAGTATATATATATAATATCAATTCAAAGATCATTTCCAGAATGAGCCAGTAATATCATAATATGTGTCATATGAACGAGTCAAGTGTTAATTCAAAACAATCTTATCCTTTATCCAACAATAGGAGTAGAGTAAATAAACCATGTGCCATTCACATGTATATATGTATAAAACAGTTTTCAAGAGACGTATCCTTTCCAAAAAGAATATATTTTCAAAACATGGTTTACTTATAATGATTTCATGAACTATCATGAACTCTGCAATAAAAGTGCCTATTTTCCAATTTATATACATTTTGTATCAAATTCTAAACAGTCAGCCATGAAGTATTGATAAGCTCTCAAAACATACTAATTATGTGCATTGGTTTCCTTTCGAACAGGTGCCACACATTTCATTTGTTTTTAAATTAATGTATTCCATGCATCTATTTAACAATTTAATAAATGACGGGGTTTCTCATGCATTCATAAGTTAAAGTATTCAAATGTGTTTGATATTCACAAAGTTCTTAAAACAGATATAAAATAATCACATTATCATTAAGAGTAAAAATGTTACTTATCCCTACCTTAATGCAGATGTGTATTCCAATCCTTCGTGGCTCCACGAGCCTCCCAAATGCAATGCTCATGCACCAATGCTAATGATCTTTCCGAAGACCTTCCAAGTCTGAGGAAAATAACAAATAATGCAAGCAAAAAAGTCAAGAGTAAGCACAAAGGCTCACAGCCTCAAAAGTAAAGCGACTCGCTCCTTAAGACTGCTCACTCGCGACCCTATGGGCTCATAACCCCAAAATACCAAACCAAAGGCCTTAAGATTCTCAATACATAACCCCAATACGACTAGATGCTACACGTCGAATTTCGTGGCCAAAAACCTAGTAATTTAAAAGATATAAGCCAAAGAAGATAGAATGCTCACGCGAGGGCAAATTTGGTATTTTACAAAATATTTCTCTTTGTAGAAAGAATTTGACTTCAAAACCAAAATATTTAGAAACTAGACTTCATAAGCTTTCCGTACATATAAAGTACGCCCAAAACAGAGTTTGGATGAGAAAGTTACGAAGAAAATAAGAAAAATAAGAGAAATAAGTTTCTGCCCCAAACAGTCGACTGTTTGGTTCAAACAGTCGACTGTTTGGCTCAAACAGTCGACTCTTTGCCCGATAAATCCGAGAAAAACAAGGTTTTTAGGTCACAAAACGACCCCAAAACTTAGGACAAACCCACACAACTCATGAAACCAAAAACACAAGCTTTAGATACACTAGATTCACAACAAAAACACCAAATAATGGATTAAATCCAAGGATCTATCAAGAATCCAAACTAAAAACCCATAAAAACCCACAAAAATCCACAAACCTTACATATAAGCTACCACAACTCCAATCCTTCACAAATCCACCATCACAAACATAAATCTAGCCATAAACAACCTTCCAAACGTCTCAACACAACCCAAAACCAAAACCAAAACCATTACTCCCTTTAACCAAAAATCCGAAAATACATAGAATAAAATGGGAGAACTAACTTAAACAAACATGAGCTTACCTTTAAAGTCAAAAGGGTGAACTCCGACGACAAACCCGGCGAGGTTCTGGCGATGCTCGCTCCTCCTTCTCTCTCCCTCACTCGGTCTCTCTCTCATTCTCCCTTATGCTCAGCCGAAATTGAAGAAGGAAGGAAAGAAATGGGTTTTAAACCCTTTTAAATACCCAATGGCAAAACTGTAAATAACTCGAAATTTTTTTTTTTGAAAAATCATTAAAATATTAATATAAAAGGGAAAATAAAACTTGGGTTATTACAATTCAGATCCATTAGAGGCTGATAGATGGTTAGATGAAGTGTTCCAGTTATTTGAGACTATTGGAACCCCTGTAACTTATAGGGTGAGTTTTGCTACAAACTTATTCAGGGCCGATGCGGTTACTTGGTGGATAGGCGTTCGAGCTAACCCATAATGAAATGTTGTTAGGATGAATTGGGATCAATTCAAGGATGTGTTCAAAGGTAAATATGTACTACCAGCTTTTCAAAGAGTTAAAGAAGAAGAATTTTTGAGATTACAACAACGAGATATGACTGTATTGGAGTATTGGAGTATGAAGCAAAGTTTATGGAGTTGTCTTGATATGCTGGTGCACTGATTGCTACAGACTCTGCAAAGGCGAGAAGATTTGAGTCGGGATTAAGACTTGATATTCGAGAGAAGTTGGCGCCACTTATGCTCACGACTTATGCTGGTGTTACTGAACGCGCTTATGTCATAGAAAGGAGTAACATAGAGATTCAACGAATTTGAGGGACCCAAGCTAGAAGACAGAAATTGGGAAGAGGATTAGGGAGAAATTTTAGTAAGGGACAGAGTTCTGGATAGGGATTTGGGCAGGATCAAGTCAGGAACAAGAAAATGTTTCAGCACAAAATTTTTCTCAAGGATCAAGATATGTTCAGGGTTATGGTCAAGGTTATGGACAGAATACTGGGGAAAACCAAGGAAGTTATGGAGCTCAATGTAGAATTGGGAGAGGAGGTAGAGGTTCGAATAGTGGTTCTAGTGCTAGTTCAGGATCCTTAGAAGGGCGATCCAGGAACTCACCTTATCAGCGCCCAAGTCAATATGGCGGCAGAGGTGGAGGTTATAATGAGAGTGGGAGGTTGATTTTCTATTCTTGTGGGAATGAAGGGCATATTCGTCGAAATTGTCATTTTTCAATCGATGATAACCCCACTTCTCAAACCCTACAGTCCCAGCAGTATCCTCCATATCCTCAATCTCAGACATTTCAGTTTCCTCAGTATCAAGCACCTCAGCAGCAGAATTTCCCACAACCTTCTTTTCAGACGGGTCAGTTCTGCCCTTTTACTTCAAACCCCAGACTGGTGCAGCAACCTCAGACGTCTCAGCAAGCTTCATCGAGTCGTCAACCCTAGAATCAGTCGAATAGAGGTAGATGACGAGGTCAGAACGCAGCGGGTCGAGCTTTCGCCATGGTTCCCCCTAATACTGGCCCCATCAATGAAGTTGTTGAGGGTATGTTTTCTCTCTATAATTCTTGGTTTCGGGTATTATTTGACTCAGGTTCCACACATTCTTTTATAGATATGGATTATGCTCTCCATTTGGGGTTATCATTTCAATCTTTAGGCTATTCTTTGAGTGTATTGATACTAGTGGGAATGGATGTAGATGTGGAACTAGTATGTCGATCGTGTGATGTGATTATAGAAGGGCATAAGTTATACGCTGACCTTATTGTACTACTGTTGTTTGGTTATGACGTTATTTTGGGAATGGATTGGTTGGCCAATTACAGGGCTTTGGTTGATGTAACACCCCACACAGGGTAACCCCTATGCGGAAATGCCACAGTGACATAAAACACCAAGCGCTTATCTTTTGAGTAATTTCTTTTTTAAAATTAACACAGTTTAAAACAGTTTTTCAAAATACGCGTGCGGAAGTCTTTAAATATTTTTTTCAACATCTCAACAATTAAAGATAGCGCTGAGTACTAGTTTGTATCCTG
>JAESVK010000808.1:140496-170273 GCA_017140935.1 Hamamelis virginiana | reverse complement strand
TACATTCATCCATCATTCTCATCTTCCATTCTCAAATTTATCTACCACTCTCAAATTTAGCTACCACTCTTAGATTCATCCACCATTCATATATACCCACCATTCACATTTTAGATGTCACCCAAGGGTATACATAAATTCTCATGCACCCTTCTTAATTGATGACCACATGGCACATTTCATTGCCCAATGACAAAATGCCAAGTGTGCAATAAATAAAATAAAATAATAATAATTAAGAAAATTTACTTTTGAAAATTTCGGGGTCTCACAGTTGATCATTTTCGGAAAAGGATAATGCTCTTTTTACCTAATGGTGACAGTGTCTACTATGTTAGGGAAAGAGGTAGATCCACTCTATTTCCCCATAGCAAGAAGAGTTTCAGGCGTTCTCAAGCTTGTGTATTTGTTAATGCGCTAACTTCATTGGACTTGGATGATTCTGATTCAACAAGTCTAGTGGGTGTGCCAGTCGTGAGAGACTATCTTGATGTTTTTCCGGATGAGTTATCAGGTTTACCACCTCATCGGGAAGTGGATTTTTCAATAGAAGTTTATCTTGGTACTGATCATATTCATCTTCCTTCGTATAAGATGGCGCCAGCAGAGATGAAAGTTTTGAAGACCCAATTGGAAGAATTGGAAGCTAAAGGATTTATCAGAAATAGTCATTCACCCTGGAGTTCTCCTGTATTATTTGTGAAGAAGAAAGATGGTTCTTTGAGACTATGTGTGGATTATAGGAAGTTGAATGGAGTTACTGTAAATAATCGTTATCCCCTTCGTCGCATTAATAAGCTATTTGATCAGTTGAAGGATTCATGTTACTTCTCTAAGATTGATCTACGATCAGGGTATTATCAACTTCGAGTTAGAGAAGAAGATATACCTAAGACTGCATTTAACACTTGCTATGGGTTGTATGAATTTCTGGTCATGCCTTTTGGTCTAACCAATGCCCCAGCTACATTTATGGACTTAATGAATAGAGTGTTCCGCCCTTATCTTGACAAGTTTGTGGTAGTATTCGTGGATGATATCCTCGTATACTCGAAATTAAAGAGGGAACACGCGTTTCACCTTCGTACGGTCCTGCAGCTTTTCAGGGACCATCAACTCTATACGAAGAAAGAGAAATGTGAATTTTGGTTGAACGAAGTGAAGTTCCTTGGGCATGTGATTTCACAGGAGGGTATTTCCGTTGGTCTTTCTAAAGTTGATGCTGTGTTGAATTGGGAGAGACCAAAAAGCGTTTCAGAAATTCGTAGTTTCTGGGTTTAGAAGGATATTATCACTGCTTTATTCAGGATTTTTCTCGTATTGCAGCCCCTTTAACTCGACTTACTAGGAAAGGCGTGGTATATAATTGGGATGAAGAGTGCGAATCTGCTTTTCGGGAATTGCAACAAATGTTAACTTCGGCTCCAGTTCTTGTGGGTCCAGTTAGTGGGATAGGATATACAGTTTATTGTAGTTTATTGTGATGCCTCGCACCAAGGTTTGGGTTGTGTGCTAATGCAAAATGACAGGGTTGTTGCCTATGGCTTGAGACAGTTAAAACCTCATGAATTAAATTATCCTACCCATGACTTGGAGTTAGCGGCGGTGGTATTCGCTTTGAAATCTTGGAGGTCTTATCTTTATGGTGAAAATTTCGAAGTGTTCACAGATCATAAAAGCTTAAAGTATATTTTCTCGCAAAATGATTTGAATTTGAGACAGCGACACTGGGTGGAATTTATGGAAGATTATGATTTTGAGTTAAAGTACCATCCAAGCAAGGCAAACGTTGTAGCTGATGCTTTAAGTAGAAGACCCCACTCCAGAGTTAGTAGTTTGGTGCTGGACAGATGGTCCATGTGGAATGTTTTGGAGGACTATGAAATTTTTGACATTGGGGATTATTCGCAAGTGCGCTTGTACAGTTTTGCCGTTCAGCCTACGTTAAACTATCACGTGATTGAAGCCCAAGCCCGAAGCAAACAAGCTATGGACATTATCGCTATGATTGGCCAAGGAATAGAACCTGAAGGTTGGAGAATTTCTAGCTCAGATGGAGGGCTTCAATTTCGTAATAGACTTTTTGTTCCAAGGGATCCAGTGCATGACAAAGTTCTCAGTGAAGCTCATCGATCTCGATTCTCAATTCACCCTGGAACGACGAAAATGTATCGAGATTTAAAAAGACACTTTTGGTGGAGAGGAATAAGAAAGGATGTAGGAAAATTTGTGGCACAGTGTCTTGTTTACCAATAAGTTAAAGCTGAACATAAGAAGCCAGCGGGAAAGTTGCAATCATTGCCAATACCAGAATGGAAATGGGATCACATCACCATGGATTTTGTTATTGGCTTGCCTAGAACTCAAAAAGGACATGATACAGTATGGGTGATTGTAGACAGACTGACAAAGTCCGCTCACTTTTTGCCAATCAAGGAAACTGACAGGTTGGAGTATTTGAGCAGGCTGTATGTTGAAGAAATTATTAGACTTCACGGTGTGAACATTTCCATGATTCAGACTTTTATAGGTAGTATGATTATATCTTTGAGAATATCACTAGGCATTCCCTCTCTTTATTGAAAGTGATGGATTCCATATTGTACACTCACATGCTTCCATGTATGAATCACTGGGGCCAATAAGTACCTTTATATATCCAAGGCTATAATATGTAGTTAGTGCTATCAAACTCTAACAACCCATACATAAGACAACCCTGGTGCCTTAGGTATAAGGATTATCAAATATGGTTGTAACTATAAGATGCTATTGACACGCAAGTAAAACTCCATTACCATACTCATCAAATGATCACGTTTAATGAACTTATTCTATAACAAGCACCCATATGTTTACTATTGCATCTTTATGTAGATGGTTTGAGACTAAATATCCTCCTAATTGGGCTAGTATAACCTGTGCTAGTCTAATCGGTTAATCAATGCCTAGTTGATAAATCTATTACTATGAACTTTTAGGTAATATGTGCTTGATATATATAAGAGTCATTTTCTCAACTCTTTGAGTTATTAATCTTCAAATATATTGACCTTTGACTTTACCATGAACAGAATATAGACATAACATGACAAATAAATTGTCACTTAATTAATATAAATGAAACAAATGATTGCTAATATCCCTAAATATATCATGAAAAAAGAAAAAAGATTGTTAATATCTCTAAACATCATCCCTATGATTGGCCTTTAAGGCATACATCTAACATTGACCTCACCTTAATTGCAGTTAACAACTTTAATCATGTATTATTAAATAAATAAATATTGTTAAGGGGTTGGTTTTGGGGTAATCAAATCTCTAAGAATCAAATTGACCTAGTTGGTTTTGTAAACTTTTAAACTAAGCCTAAATTAAACTCTTGAAAAATCAAATTAATCCGGCTAATTGAAATCAAAGTGGTTTAATTCTCGAGTTGATTTGGATCAAATTACGCACATATATTTAATATTTATATGCAGGAATGTTCTAAAATGTCGAAAGGGTTGATATAAATAAAAAGAAAAATACTTTTTGTCCCAACTATTTATACCGAGTTTAACTCCAACTCACATAATAACAAGGGCTAGCTTTACTTGAGCATAGGCCAAGTAGTCCATTGCCTAGGGTTTCCTTATTTATTTATTTATCTTGAATAGCACCGCAAAAAAGTGCAACCCTGTAGTTCTTTGTCCATAGGCTCCACACGTTGAGTTGTTGCACTTTCTGTGAATCTGTGGTTTTAGTAATGATATATGTCACCAAACTTTATGCGAGTTCTATAAAAAAAAAAAAAAAAAATAGAGAGTACGTAAATATTTTATACGTAAACTTTTTTTGTCAATACTTAGTAGGGCTCTATTTTCAAGACTCATTTAGGACTTCCAAATTTTGAAGACCAACCTTAATAATAATTATATTAATTTAATAAAAAAAATATTTAAAAAAATTCAAACATACCACACAAATATGCCTAGTATATTAATGCAAGAGATGCAAAAGACATTACTCAAACGAGAAAGGAACTAAAGATATGGAATGAAAATAGCTATATGTCTCGAGACACTTGGACACCACGTGACATGCACTAAGATATGGAATGAAAATAGCAATATGTCTCGAGACAATTGGACACCACGTGACATGCACGTGCTTTATTTGATGCAACCGGAGCGTGCAATGCGAGCTACAAAGCGGCGTAATAATAAGATGTAAAGTACAGCGAATAGCTTGTCGGTGTGAAAACTTAAAGAGAGACTACCTCACGTCAACTCTGGGTCGTGTAAGACAACAATAAGCGTGCCACGCGTCGCACGCGCTATCACAGGATGCGGCGGGTGAATAATTGCCGAGGCCACATCCATTCACAAGTGTTTTGTGATGAAATTACGGAAACACCATTGAGATTTGGGTTTTGACTTTTGAGAGGTGGTGGCACGCGCAGGTTGTGTGTCAGAAAAGCGAGTGGCTTTGGGAAACCCTAATCACCAAAATTTGGGCGATGAGAGGAAAGGTTGTCCACTCGCCGATCCCCCTCGCGTGGATTTGCAGTTGCAGATCGAACCCATGATGCTGCTTTCTTCTTCCTTCCTCCAACCTTGAATATATACATACAGGTACTCTCTCTCTCTCTCTCTCCAAGTTTCCATGGTTTCATGGGTCCTTCTTCGTTAACTCTTTTCTTTTCTTCTTTCTTTCTGATCTGTATGTGCAGTGATGCACGCCATGTTTCTGAAACTGTTAGTCAGATGTATATATGTAATAAAATATATAAAAGCAGCATTTGTGTGTATATATATATATATATATATATATATATATATATATATATATATATATATATATATATCTGTATGTATATCTAAATTTAATTGAAATTATGTTCATTTCAGACTAAGGTGTGATATGGGTGGTATATTTCAATATTTCTGTAGAAATTAATTAGTTTCTTGAATCTGAGAGAGAGAGAGAGAGAGAGAGAGAGAGAGAGAAGTGAAGTAAAAATTACGAAGGATTGTGGCCGGAATCATACATATTGTTAGACCAATTGTGCAAAATTTAGCAATTATATGTAATGTTAAAGTCAGTGGCTGTTTTGCGGGAATTATCATAGTGATTGAACATTTTTTTCACAAACTTTGGGTCTTATGTGTTCTGGTTACTGAATTAATAGAGAAAACAGAAACCTACAATTGCATTGTTATCACAAAATGAACTAAGCAATAGGGAAAACCAATAACTTGAATAAAGACATGTAGTTGTTTTCGAACTAATTGAGCTGCTTTTGCTCAAAATTGAGGGTTGCTAGGTTACAGGTCATTGGAGCTTCTTCATGAGCTTAAACAAGCAGAGTTGTAACATAACTATTGAGCCTAGTTGAAAAATGAGCTCAATTTGAGCAAACTTGGGCTTAGCTCAGCATTTAGCTTCTGGTTTATAAACTTTGGGAAGAATATTGGTATGGTTCGACTTAGTTGTTGAATGCTTTGAAGGATTGCTAAATGGTTTAAAATATAATAGATTTGAAAAATCAAAAAGTTGAAAAGCTTGTGAAATTGGTGTTATCTGAAACAAACTTCATTTTGTACCATGAGTTGGCTTTCAGATCCACGACTATACCAAATATTAGGGGTGTACATCGGCCGGTTTGGTTGGTCTATTCCTCATTTTATGAACCAAACCAATGACATCGGTTTGAGGAAAATGAAAACCATTAGGGACCGTGGCACTCATGAAAACCAACCAAAATAGGGGATGTTTTTCGGCTTGGTTCGGTCGGTTTAATCGGTTTTAATAGATGCTAATTTGAAAAATAAAAATAAAAATCAAGTTAAAGGAGACTAGCAAACTAGCAATAAAATCAGCACTATACAATAAAATAAAAAATTAGCAGGCAAACATTGAAAACTAAATTAGCAGGCAAACATTCAGTAAATCACTAAATCACTTAACCTAATATGCATTAAAGAGTAAATACAATAAAATAAAAAATCAGCACTATATAATAAAATATGAACGGCTGAACCTGTTATGAATTTCAGCATCATTTCCCAGTAGGCAGTAGCAAAGTAGCAGTTTGAACCTGTTATGAATTTCAGCACTATACAATAAAATAAAAAATCAGCAGGCAAACATTAAAAACTAAATCAGTAAGCAAACATTTAGTAAATCATTAAATCACTGAACCTGTTATGCATTAAAGAGTAAATACAATAAAATAAAAAATCAGCGCTATACAATAAAATCTTAATGGCTGAACCTGTTATGAATTTCAGCATCATTTTCCAGTAGTAGACTAGCAGTCTGAACCTGTTATGAATTTCAGCACTATACAATAAAATAAAAAATCAGCAGGCAAACATTAAAAACTAAATCGGCAAGCAAACATTCAGTAAATCACTAAATCACTGAACCTGTTATGCATTAAAGAGTAAATCAGAGCAGGCAATCAAGAACCTGTTAGTCACAAGACAAATCAAGAACCTGTTGCATTAAAGAGTAAACCTAGCAGTCTAGCACTATAGTACCATGTCACTCCATGCATCATTCAAACATTAAAAATAAAAAATAAAAACCAACATTCACTCCATGCATCTACCAAGTACCAACATCCACAATCCAAATTCCAAACCTACCCAATGCCTTACTCCACTCCATGCATCATTCAAAATCCAAAAAAAAAAAACAAAAAAAACAAGGAAATTGTTCATTACATCACAAGTCACAACATTATAATTCAAACAACCCAATACTTCAAATCTCCAAAGCTCATCTTGCTTTTATCTCCATGCTTATCTTGCGAACACAACATTTCCTACACAACAAAAATTCAAAGAAAACAAAAAAAAAAAAAATAGAAGGAGTCATCTATAGCTTTTAAGCCTTTTAATCATATAAAAACATAACATTGGCAAGGAAAAAAATAATGAAATATTGGCATTTACCTTTTTCTCGATGCAATTGTTCAATTCCCAGCAACCATCAATAATCATTAATAATCGGTTCTAGTTCTATGGGAACCAACATTAAAAATAAATAATTAAATAAATAAATTGAGTGAACTCATGAGTACAAAGAAACGCATTTATTAAAATAATAGACATTGATATACCTGGATCAATCGCTCCTAATTCCTCAATTCCATCCATAGCATCCCGAAGGTTAATTGAATATGATGAATCCCGTAGCCAATTCTGTGCACAAATAAGAGCCTCCACCATTTTTGGAGACAAGGAACTCCGAAAAAGGATCAAGGATTCGACCCCCTGTGCTAAATGCCGACTCAGATGTCACGGTGGAAACAGGATTGCCAATACATCACGTGCTACTTGGAAGAGGATGGGAAATCTATAAGAATTAGTCTTCCACCAACCCAATAGCTCAAATTTATTGGCACAAGGTTTACAGGCTTCTCCCAAGTATTTATCTAACTTCGATTGACTTCCAAATAAGTCCTCCTCCTCCAAATGCCTCCTAAACTGGGATGCTAACTTATCACGCCTGCTAGTTGGTTCATTAGAGACTAGGACTGATGGTTGACTAGTACTTGGATTAGGAGTGGTAAAACTACCGTGATTGCCAACATACCAATCATACAACCTAGTCAATCCATCTTGAACCTTCCTTGACATCTCTTTCACTCTCTCAGAATCAAATGTTTTAGCAAAACAAAACCTCACATATCTCATTTTGTATCTAGGATCTAAAACTATAGCAATGAACAACAAATGATTCATGTTATCAAAATTCCCCCAATATTTGTCAAACTTGGCTTCATTCCTGTAGCCATAGTTTTCAAATATACATCTTCAACAATGCACATGGAATTGATCTCATCTTGAAGCATCACAAGTTCATCGAAAAATGAGTTGGAGGTAACATGTAAAGATCCAGAAAACCTCAAGTTGCATCATAAAACATTTTTAGAAACCTCACAAGCAATATAATCCTGTCCTAATCACCATGGTCTGGAGGCCCTAAATGTTTCCTCCTATGCAGAAAAACCCCTTCCTCATTAGGATCAAAACCTATTGCAGATAAATAGTTTTCATCTTCTTCTTCTAACCTTTCAAAAGCTTTTTGAAATTTTGCAGCTTTATCTAACATCAAATAAGTCGAATTCCACCTGGTGGGAACATTCAAGCAAATACCCCCACTATAAGGAATTTCTTCTTTATTAGCACAAAGCTTAAAGGTGCTGGATGGCGAGGAACACATATACCTAACAGCATTGCGTACCTTGATGATTGAATCTTCATACTCCTTTAATCCCTCACACACAATCAGATTTAAAATGTGGGCACATCATCTAACATGCAGAAATTCATGTTCAAGTACAGCCTTCCTTCCCTTGGTTTTTCTTTTCAAAAATGAAACAAGTAGGTTATTGGAACGAGCATTATCAACAGTTATTGTAAGAATTTTATCCACCCCCCATCCAACTAAACACGACTCAACTGCCATACCATGCTTCTCACCCTTGTGACTTTCAACTAAACTAAATTTTAGTATTCGTTTGTGTAGTTTCCAATCAGAATCAATAAAATGGGCAGTGAGACACATATAATTGAGGTTTTGTATGGATGTCCTCGTATCCATGGTAAGGCACACCCGTTGAGTTTTCAAAAGTTCTTTGAGTTTTTCTTTCTCTCTTATGAACACCTTTAAACAATCCCTGGCAACTGTAATACGAGATGGTAATTTATTCCATCTAGGACACAAAACCTTAGAGTAACGTACAAACCCTTCCTTCTCCACAAATCTGAAAGGAAATTCATCTAGAATCACCATATCAGCCAATGCATTCCTACAAGCCTCCACACTAAAGGTAATGGATACAAGATGGCTAGGTTCCCCTTCTTTTTTGGCTTGGAAACCCAAAGTGGATTGCCCCTTAGGTGGCTTTCTATAAGGGTACTTTTTGCACTTACTTTCTAAGTGAGTGGCCATTGAAGATGTCCCATTTAGTTTTGTAGAACGAGCATAGGAGGCTTTGCAATAATTACAAGTTGCCCTATCCTCGTTTCTTTCTAATTTTGTAAAGTGATCCCATACCCATGACCTTTTTTTACCACCACCTTGGGTTCTCGAGTGATGGATGGTGGTTGTTGAGAGGGCAATTGGTGACTTTTGCATACTCCACTCTCAGTGCAAGTGGATGGAGTTGCCTCCATGGGTTGTGTTCCATCCTTTTCTCTATCCGAAACGTTAATAGGATTTGTGACATCCATCTTACAAAAAATTGCACCAAATAAATAAATAAATTTTATTATTTTATAGAAGAGAATAAACAAATAAAAAAGTAACAGCAAATGACAGATAAAAAATAAGCAACCAGCTAGCCGCCTAACTTTCAGACCGCTCAAAATCAGTACTGCACTCTTCTCTTGTTCACGTATATACATAATTTGATTAATTTGATATCTATTTCACTTTTCATATTGCTAATTTGCTGGTTCTTTGAATAACAAACATTAGACAAATAATTCTTTTTTTTTTCTTTTCAGTTCAGAGTCCAAATAGAGAAAACATTTAATTTTTTTATGTTTTATGGAAAAAGAATAACAAACATTAGACAAATATTGTGTGAAATTCAATAAATTTACTCGCTAGAAAGTCATGAAAACAACCCAGAAATTGGGGGAAAAAAAAGAAAGAAAAGAAAGGGAGAGCATTAAAAGATTCATCTTACATCTATTACTCTATTAGGCTTTTGACAGGCTAAAACACAAATCAGTAAATCACAAAATAGTAAAATACCCAAAACAAATATTCAATAATATTAGGCTTTTGACAGGCTGAAACACAAATCACAAAATACCCATAACAAATAATCAATAAAATTAAGCATTTGACAGGCTAAAACACAAATCACAAAATACCCATAACAGATAATCAATACATTTGACAGGCTAAAACACAAATCACAAAATACCCATAACAAATAATCAACTCAGCAAGTTTTTTGGGGGTTACCTCTCGAATCAAGGCCAGGTGACAGGTGTTTACGTGAGGACTGATGAGTTGATGAGGGTTCAGCACTTCAGCCGTTCAGTGAGCCAGTGTCCAGTGAGGAGATGCCGAGATGGTGAGGACTGATGTGGGAACTTAGGTGGCCGGAGAGGATCACCAGCTGACTGGTGGTGAGGGCGTGAGGCAGTCGTTTGGATGAAATGAGGGCGTGAGGCAGAGATGAGAGATCGTGAGGACTGAGGACTGAGGAGTTAGAGAGAATGGAAGGAAAGTGGGGACTTACCGGCCGGAGAGGATCGTCGGCTGACTGGCGGTGAGACGGTGAGGCATAGAGGCAGCCGATTGGATGAGGGAGGCCGTGAGGGCATGAGGCAGAGTCGCCCTGTCGCAGAGAGGGCGTGAGATATCGTGAGGAATTGAGGATTGAAATGAAATTAGGGCAAATATTCTTAACACTTAAGTGATGCTTTCGGCTGGTTCGGTGCACCAGTCGATTCTGAGGAGCCATACCGAGAACCAAACCATTTAGGCCGTTTTTTTCATTTCTTAAACCGTTGCAAACCATTAAAAATAAAAACCAACCAAATATGCCGGTTTGGTTTGGTTTTGGTCGGTTCAATCGGTCCCGATCGGTTCATGAATACCCCTACCAAATATTATTGCTCTAGATCATTGCCTTTGAATTGTATATTACCTTTCAAGAGAATTTTGGATTCTTTAAATCCAAAAAGAGAGTTTTATTTAATTCAACAGTTAAATATTACATAATTAAATGTAAGTGAGAAGAATTGGATCTACCAAAAATAATGATAAGCTACACATTTTTTGTGGTAAAAAGAAGAAGAAATACCAGGACTTTTTCAATAATATAAAAATGTGAATTTTGCAAGAACAAACTTACCAAGCTTAGATGCCTACCCAGATTTGGAAATCTCCTCCACATATATCCAAACATGGATGTTTTTCACTTCAGCCTCTACATAGAATTGGGAGAACCTCTTTGAAACCCTTTAATAACTCATCTTCTTCCCTAAAATATGGGGACAAAAAAAGAAAGAAAACTCTTGATCGCTTTTGTACTCATTTGTGATGATTTAATAGATATAATAAATGGACTGAAGCCTAAATTTTTTAGACAATACTTGAAGGTTTTAGGTTGGTACTCAGTATAATATGGCTAGGTTTTTGTGGGCCTATCTCTAGTTTGAAAAAATATGTATAAATACTGTTTAACAGTTAAAACGAGGCAATTATGTGGAACTTTTTTGGCAAGCATCATTCCTTAATGCGTTACTTGTTAGTGAGAGTGAGAGAGGATATGATCTGCAAATAAATGATTCCAGAGTGGTTCATGTTTGGTGCATAAGATAAAAATTGTAAGAAAGAGGAGGATGTTGTAAATGCAAGTTTGAAGAAAAATCATCATAATGGGGTTGACAAGTACAATTGCAGTTACCTAGTTATCGAAAAAATTGGGAATTTGGTCTGATTAGAGTAATTGGATGGTAACTTCTTAATGTATCCATTTCTAGAATTTGCTTGTTTTGTATTGTAACATATTGTGTATCATAAGCAAGCAATTTGAACTATGGAAATCTGATTCATAAATCAATTAAGAATAATTAAACTTGGGGCCTATTTTTTTCACTGGATTTATCATATTTTGTGAATTGAAGGGAAAAAAAAGCCATTACCTAGTGTTGGCCCACCAAAGAGGTTTGAGTGGGGTGAGCTAGATATGGTCAAGTGACCTAGATATGGTCCCAACTTTTGATATTGGATGAAGTGATCTCTTTCAAGACTGTATCCTATGCATTCATGTGACAACCTGGGACTTACTTACTGAAAAAAAAAACCTGGGTCTTATACCAATGCACCAAACAATGGCTCCTAAAATATTTGAATTTAGGATTTGAATACCAATTCTTGGGGATTTTGCTCAAAGATGAGGAGGATACAAAATCTTGACTGAAACTATAAATTATCCAACATTTTTGCATGTAAATTTTAGACAAATAAGTAACAATAGACAAAACTCATGCAATTTCTTTTGCTATAGTAAGAGATGAAGACTGACATGCCAAAAGGCATCTTAGTATTGTGCATGAATAAATTAGTAAGATAACTAAATTTTGCTCAGATCTCAGTATTCAGTATTCAGCATCATTTTATCATATAAATTAATCTATATACATATATGCATATCGGAAGAAGAAGAATGAGTCTTCTTTTTATTTAGAATGCAATTTAAGGTTGAATAGTTGTGTTTTGAGAGAATTTAAGCGGAGTCTTCTATTCATTATAATGAACCATGAATATCTTTGCTTATCCAAAAAAAGAACCATGAATATCTTTGATAGATTTGTAAGACGAGCAAGAGAAGAACAGGTAAGAGAAATCAAAGTAATAGTAATAACCAATGAGACTTGTGATTTTGTAGAGCTTTCAACTGAAATTTACTAGCAGCTGCCACAATAATTGACAAGAATGAATATCCATGAATTTGTTGCTATGCCAGTCTAGTGAGGAAGAAAAGGAGGCTGATGCAAATCATATAGCTGGGATTTATGGCAATTGAATATTTTTATTTATGTAATTTTCATATTTTAATAGTTTAGGTTTTTATTAATTATGGCTAGTTTAATTCAAGCCAATCGATCAATTTTGTGTGGCAGATCGATTGGTTTTTATTTCGGTAGCATGTTTTACCTGGGGGGCAAGAATACCTTATTTCCTATGCAGTCCTAGATTTTCTCTATAAGTAGGGTTGTAGCCTTCAAGGCAAGTTGGACTTATTAATAATAATACTTGAGAATTTCTCCTAACTTCTCTCTTCTTTTCCTCTTCTTTTTTTCTTCTCCTTCTCTTTTATTTTTCTCCTATCCCCTAAATTTTGTCTCTCTCCCCCCTAATTTCGTCTCTCTTTCCCAGAATTTCTTCTGTTCTATTCTCTTTTCCTCTCTTGTTCCCTCTTTTCTTTCTCTCTTCTGGTTTCACATCAATTGGTAAACCGTCTCCTCTCTTCTTTCTCTTCTTCTATCTTATCCAGTGTCGGCACCCAAACCCTCTTCGCACCAGATCAACCCAAGCCACCCTTTGCATCTAATCGCAGCTACTAACAGGTTACATCTAATCATCACCCTGCCTCGGAAGCCTCACTCTCACCAAACCCACGATACCCCAACCCTTACCCTCATCCACCCACTGCCGGCGGCTTAACATCAACTTTTGGTCCATCAACCCTAACCTGTACAGTCAACACCCTCTCCAACCATTGTCGGCACTTTCTCATAGTTGATTTCCTTGTTTTGAACCCTAATTGGAGGACCATCGAGCCCTAATTGCTTCACACCAACCATAATAGATCTTCAGGCCAATTGAAGAGAAGCAAATTGCATCAAGTAGACCCATCTATAGCTCAAACCCCACCCACATCTCTCCCAAATTGAGCAACCTCAAACCTTTGCTCCTGCAATTTGCAAGCCCTAAGAATCCCAACACCCAGCTGCACCATTACCAGGATCCAGTGTTGAGTTCAATCATATTCGAACTCGTTTATACCCAAGTAGCAACTCCAAACCACTGCAAATCATCAAGAAAACCCATTTATGAAGTTGTGCCCCCAGCAACCACCATCTCACTTGTTGCAAATCTATTTCCATTAATATTGTTGCAAGCATCCAAAAAAGGTTCATACACTGTAGGCAATTAATGGATATGCTTTAGACTTGTGACAAGCGAGACGGTGGCTGCTGGGTGCTTAACTTTAGAGATGGGTTTTTGTGAAGGTTTGTAGTGGTTTGGAGTTGCTATTTGGGTATAGGGGAGTTCGAATATGATTGAACTCAACATTGAATCCTGGTAGTGGTGTGGTTGGGTGCTGGGATGCTTAGGGCTTTCGAATTGCAGGAGTGAAGGTTTGAGTTTGTTCAATTTGGGAGAGATGCGATTGTGGTGTGAGCTGCAGATGGGTCTACTTAGTGCGATTTGTTTCTCTTCAATTGGTGTGAAGAACTATTACAATTGGTGTGAAGCAATTAAGGCTTGATGTTCCTGCAATTAGTGTTCAACACAAGGAAATTAAGGATGAGAAAGTGCTTGCAATGGTTATAGAGGGTGCTGACTGTACAGGTTGGGGTTGATGGACCAAAAATTGATGTTAAAAGTTGCCTACGGTAGGTGGGTGCAACAAAAAGGTAAGGGTTGGGGTACCATAGGTTTGGTGAGAGTGAGGCTTCCAAGGCTGGGTGATGATTTAGCTGTAACCTGTTAGTAGCTGTGATTGCATGCAAAGGGTGGCTTTGGGTTGATCTAGTGCAAAGAGGGTTTGGGTGCTGATACTGGATAAGTGTATGGGTGCTTGGATTTGCAACCTGCTGGTATGATGGCTATGGGTGCAGTGTAGTGGTCTGGTTCAACAGTAATTTTTTGTGGGTTGCACGTGGGCTTGCGAGGGGATCCTGGTTAGTGCTTTGATACTAATTGATGTGAAACTTGGAGAGAGAAGAACAGAATAAATTTAGGGAAAGAGAATGGAAATTAGGGGGCAGAGAGAGATGAAATTTAGGGGATAGGAAAAAAGAAGAGAAAAGAAGAAAGGAGAGAGAAGGAGAAGAAGTGTGAAAGATAAGTATAAGAGAAATTCTCAAATATTATTATTCACAAGTCTAATTACTTGAAGGCTACAACCCTATTTGTAGAGAAAAGCTAAGAATAAATAGGAAATAAGGTTGTTCTTGTTCCCCATGTAAAACATGCCACATATATAAAACCCAATTGATCTACCACACAAAATTCATTGGTTGGCCTAAATTAAAGTAGCCATAATTAATGAAACCTAAACTATTAAAATATGAAAATTACATAAATAAAAATAAAAATTTTCGATTGCCATAAATCCCTACTATATGATTTGCGTCACAGTTATTTCTCTCTCTAAATTTTGGAAGTTACCATGTTAGACACCTTTTTTCCACGTTGGAATGCGACACTTGTCTCCATGTCCAGAAATCATAGATATAATGATGCATACTTCTAACATTTGGAGTGTTACAAGTTTATGCTCTAACTAGTATAATGAGTTTATGACTAAAAGATTAACTAATGAAATGAAGGTATTCCAACATGATCGTCTCTTCCAATGGTTTTAGCATTGTCTCTTCCAATAGCTTTAGTGTTGCACTCAAATTTTGTAAAACCAAACTTGCTAAAGAGCTTCAAGAATTCCCTCCCCCCACCCCACCTCTTTTTTTTCAAAGGAAATCAGAAATGATCTCCAAAAACCTGCCATTGATTTATTTTGAACCTCTTGAGTTTATCTTGTTGGGTCTCTCTCTCTCTCTCTCTCTCTCTCTCTCTCTCTCTCTCTCAACCCCGTCCTCCCTCCCTCCCTCCCAACCCCGTCATTCTTTTCTGCTACTTTGTCGAGTTAACTGTGTTTTTCTCTAAATTTTGGAAATATAGTGCTGTATGAGTTTTGGCCTTCCCCCTATTTTGCAATATAACGTTGTTTTATATTTTCTTGGTTGGTACAGTTTAACATTGTTTACAATGCAGTTTTACCTCCTCTTGTTTGTTGTTTTCTAAATCGACTTACAACCACTATTTTGTTTCTTATTGTTACTGGGTTTGTGTATCTGATGGTTGCTTGGTTTGTGTTTGTCTATCCTTATTGTTGCTACCTTGATGTTTTGAGTTTGGAACGAGTGGTGGGAGTTAGTTCTCTAGCTGTCAGGTCACTCTCATAAGCATATTTTTCCCTTTCCTTCTCTTACAAGTCAAGCACTGTCATTAGTATGTTTATGCATTTAGAGCTATCAAGATAGGGTTTCTTATAGGACATATCTCTACAATTGAGGAGAAAAAGTGTTCCCCCTTCTATGAGTCAGATTTGGTGTTGGAGGGAGTGGAAACATCTGAAGAGAGATGTTCAGAGCATGATTAGGTTTGAAATTGACCTTGATAGGTTCATGGGATTCAGCAAATAATAGGGATCTCTAGTCTATTTGAAGGTTAAGACTAGAAAGTGGTAGTTCTTTCTCCTTTTCTTATTTATTCTTTGGACAAATGAAAAGACAGTTGATGCACCCTAATAGTATGGCACTTGACCCCATCAAAGGTGCAAATTGTTGAAGACATACTTGACATGGGACATTGGCTTCAAGTGGACCCCATCAAAGGCTCAAATTGTTGAAGACATACTTTACATGGGACACTGGATGTATGAGTAGTTTAATTTTTTTTAAAGTCTTTTCTTTTTAAAATATTTATTTATTTATTTTCAATTGTTAGAAGTTTAAGAGTTTAAGTCATATTTGAGTTTTATATGTTACTATGTTGGCTTGGATCAGTTTTAGATTCTTTGCTTATTTTAGGGTTTGCAAAACCTATAAATAGATCTTATACGAAAAATGAGTTTGCTCCCGCAGAAATGAACAAAAATTGAAAAGAAAAAACTGAAAGAGCTTTGCTCTCTCTTTCTCTCTCTCCTCTAACTCCTCTTTCTTTTTTTTTTTTTTTTTTTTTTTTTTTTTTCGCTTTAAGCATTCCTTTGAGGAATTTCTTCTAGAAGTTCTGCATATGAAATTTAGCCTATTTGGGGTATAATTATAGCTTAGACTCAGGATTGGAATTGACTGTTCACTTTCTCATGCAGGAGGGGTAGAAACTTATATATACTCTGTTCTGCCCAGCTGGTATATGTACCATGGACATATCATAGCGCTTTGTTAATAAGTTGGTAAAAGTATCTTCAATTATTTACTTTTGGGCTGGAGCTATTCACATACTGCAATCCAGAGTGTCAATAAAGAGGTATGTGTTGTCTATTGTAGATAATTAATATCAAACCATCAGATGCCAGAGGATTATTTGAGTATTACAGTAGACAGAGCATATTTCTGATAAGTAATTGCAGTTTAGACTCTGAACATCTTATGTTACTTCTACAGGATAAATGACATCTCTTGCTGTTAGAAATTGTGCCAAGTGTAGTAAAACTGTTCTTATTGGTTTGATAACAGGTGTTTACTACAAGAATTGGGGAATTTGCCTATATAGTGTATAGATGTTAAATTTCTTAAGTAGAATCTGGCGCTTCTTCTCCTATTAGAATAAACATGCCTAGCATGCTTTATAAAATTGCAAGTGTAGTATTATCATGATCAAATTGAATTGAAAGCATGAGTCTGCTCAAGGCCACAATAATTGCTTGAAAATAGATAAATGTGATTTCTAAGATAGTATTAGTTTGAAGGATGTGTGAGATTTCTAAGATAGTATGGGCACGTTTGGTACGTGGGAATGGGAATTCCATTCCTATTCTGGGTATTCCCATGTTTGTGTCACTAATTTTTTTAAAACTTATTCTCAGAAATGGGCCTTAAGTGGAATGGAATACCTAAGTATATGGGTATTCAAAACACATGATGGGGGTAGATTTTATTATTCCCATTCCTCGAGGATAAACTTGCCCCAGACCCACCACCACCACACGTCCACCGCTGCCACCACCATCACCAGCTATTGCCACCACGACAACCATTGCCACCACCACCACTGTTATTACCACCATCACCACCGTCACCACCACCAATCCATCACTGTTGCCACCATTGCGACCACCACTAGTCCGCTATTGTTGTCACCAGTCCACCACCACCATTGCTGTCGCCCATCACCATTGCTTCCAAACATCACCAATCACTTGTCATCACCACCGCCGTCACTACTGCGTTCGCCCACCACTGCCCACAATCACATAGCTACGGGTTTTTTTGAAAAAAGAAAAAAACGTATCAAATTTGTTTTCAGTCTTGCATCAAATTAGGTTAAACCGTACATTAGAATGGGAATGGAATTTGATTCCTACATAATATTCCTAGCATGTCCAAACACCGTTATGGGAATGATGCCAGGCATTCTATTCTTGGAAATCTCATGCTTAGGAATAAGATGCCCATTCCCATCAAACCATTCCTGCGAACCAAATGCACCTTATTAGTTTGAAGTGTTTGCACCATCTGCCCCAGGCCAGTGTCAATGTAAGATATGGGAACCCCTTTTTTTTTTTTTTTTTTTTTTTTTCGGATTTTCAAAATTAATTAAGATATTGTATTTTTCCAAGGGACTAGAAAGGCTATTAATGGCTCTACATCTTAGAAATGTTTTTCCTACAAACTCTTTAAAATTGTAAACCAAGTTTTTTTGGAAATAAGCTCCTTGTTCTTTTAATTTAGGGTGAGGGTTTCATGTTCTACAATGTGGAGACTATAACCTTTGGATGGATATGAATACCACTTCAGCCAAAAAAACCTTAACGCATAGTCAAAGCTTAAAAGCACAGTGCAGAACTGGAAATGGGAGTAGGACTGTAGGAGCAGGAAAGGGCATGCCCCTGGGAGGTTGTAGAGTTAGGAGTGTGTAGGAAGTATCCAAAAAATAAAATGATTTATGTATGTACATAAAATATCCATGCATTACACACACATCAAGGCATTATTAAAATAATAAACAGAAAGTTTTGCAAGAATTGTATCTCGAATCCAAATCATCAATGGAGAATAATAATTTATTTCATATAAAGAATACAACATTCTCATTTCTGGATTTTAAAAACTATGCTAGACTAACAGTTATGTTATCTTTTGAGAATCAATGAGTGCATTTTTCTTCTTTTCCTAATTAATTAATTTAAAGAGAAGAAAGATTTATTTCCTTGACAACTTAAATCTCTCTGGTTTGGATTTTGACGCAAGAGAATCTTAATTATTTTATAAGTGAATCATGAGTGCTACAAGCATCTGAGTTGGATCCATTAAATAATGGATTCAAAACTAGAAGGTCGCCCAGTATAAGTAACCATTATGATTAAGATTTAAAGTTTTGAATGTAACTAATTCATAGGTCATCACAGCTATGCTAGACCATACAGATGAAAGGATCGTGACCATAGGATTCGCAGCGGAAGAAATACGATAAAAACTTTTATAAAATTGAATCCTCAATCACAACCAAGCCAAGAATCATGCACAAACATAGGATCATGAATATAAGCAAGAACAAATATTTAAACAATTTAAATAACTTACTTGATTGCCTTTTGTTGAAACCTCAAGAGCGATTCCTAGCTTCAAAGTGTACGAAGCCTCCAACGGTATCCACACGAACACAAGACCTCAAGAACTCTTGCAACTTCTCAACACTTGGAAGAGACAAGCTTGGAGAGGGAGAGAGGGAGCACGGTTTAGAGAGAGAGAAAATCCCACACTATAGCTCATAGCCCTAGGGGGTTTCCTCACCTTCAAAATAGCCTCCTTCTCTTTTTGATGAGTGGTTACTTAGTGCTAGCATGACCCATCATCATATATTTATAGAGAACCACTAGGGTTTCTATTTAATATTCTTTATATTTATAAATTAGCCCCTTACTTATTAACAATTAATAATAAGGACCATGCTAATTATTAATTAAAATATTTCACTCTTTAATTCAAGAGACTCACTTGTGCCCTTATGTGTGTGACCCATTGGATTCATCCCAACCTAATAGTGGACAGGGACATCTCATGTCTCCTAAAAATAGAAACTTTCTATTTACGGTTCAATTGGAACAATTCTAATTTTGCCCTCAATGATAACACTTTATCATTAGGCCTTCACTAGTCATGAGTGATCTCTAGCAACATATCATGACATACTCTAGGTGTGGGTGAATAGTAGAACTAAATGAACCCTTCATGTTACTTAATCCTTCATCCCCTAATGTCACTGTTAAGATAATCAAATATGGTTATAAGTCAAACTCTATCTTAACAACTTGATATATGTTCCACAAAATATAATCTCAATAAAATGAACCCGATGAAACTCTTTTCACAGTTCACCTATCACTCTGGCCAGAGATTCAATATGAGAATTATCTTTGTGAACAAACCCTAACATTCTCTCTCATCAAAGTGAGAGTGATGATTCCTTATTGCACATTCATCTATCTTCATACATAACTCATTAGAGCCAATGAGTACCGATTACATCCTGATGGTTAAAGATGTACGGCATACTATCAAACTCTAATAACCTATGCACAAGATAACTCTGGTGTCTCAGGTCTAAGGATTACCATTCGATGGACGTAACATAAGAATATTCCTTTGACTTAATCTCAATAAGAATATTCCTATCAGATCATGTTCAGTGTACATGTTCTCTAACATGCACCCACAGATTTACTATAGTGTCACTACATAGATAGGAAAGACTACCTATCCTCCCATTGGAGCTAGTTTAAATCTGTGCTACTCTTACTGGCTTATAAATGTCAAATTTGATAAACCTATGAGTAGGAACTCTTTAGAATAAATGTGTATGAGAAATATAAATCTCCCTATCCCAACAACTTGAGATACATATTTCTCTTATCATTTATTCATGGACCTTATCATGTATATTAATATACAAAACAAGTTATACCTTCTAATTAATATAATATGAAATTGATATGCCCTTTAGGATTGGTTTTAGGGCATATCTCCAACAATAGACCCTTGGTACTTCTTAGAACTGAATTATAATATTGTATTTGGTATTGTGAGATAATCTGCTAAAATTCTGCATTGTTCAAGCATGGGGTGATACTCTTCTCTGGAAATTATTTATAAACTATTTTCTTTCAATATAATTAATCAATAACGCTCCCATACAAACCTTGCCGTATCCTGATTACTTAAATAAGGTAGCCGACGATGGCTTGTAGTTTGCTATAATTTGATATGTATCCTGGAGAAGATCAAGGGGAGTTGTATTTTCTGAATGATTTAAATTTGCACATTCTTTCCTCTTTTCAGGTACCTCCAGAAAAACATTTGCTGAAAGCATATAGACTCTCATCATGGATATAGATCTTCGACTGCCTTCTGGCGATCATGATAAGGAAGACGAAGAACCAAATGGAATTGATAATATGCTGGATGGTGAAATCAAACTGCATAATGGAGATGGAGACAGTGGAAATATGGTGGATGTAGGAGATGAGGTACATGCTGAAGATGGAGGGGATGTGAATTCTCCTACAATGGATATGGTAGACTTCAAAGAAGATACAAATCTTGAGCCCCTTTCTGGTATGGAATTCGAGTCACATGGGGAAGCATATTCTTTTTATCAAGAATATGCTAGGTCTATGGGATTCAACACTGCAATACAAAACAGCCGTCGTTCAAAGACATCAAGAGAATTTATTGATGCAAAGTTTGCATGTTCTAGATATGGGACCAAGCGAGAATATGACAAAGCCTTCAGTAGACCACGTTCCAGACAAATTAAGCAAGAACCCGAAAACACAACTAGTCGACGATCATGTGCAAAGACAGACTGCAAAGCAAGCATGCATGTGAAGAGAAGGCCAGATGGGAAATGGGTAATACATAAGTTTGTGAAGGAACATAATCATGAGCTTTTACCAGCCCAAGCTGTCAGCGAACAAACAAGAAAGATGTACGCTGCTATGGCTAGACAGTTTGCTGAATATAAAAATTTATCTGGTCTCAAAAATGATCCCAAAAATCCATTTGATAAGAGTAGGAATTTGGCATTAGAAGCAGGAGATGCAAAGATTTTGGTTGAGTTTCTTACACGGATGCAAAACTTGAATTCCAACTTCTTTTATGCAATAGATCTGGGTGATGATCAACGTGTGAAGACTTTGTTCTGGGTGGATGCCAAAAGTAGGCATGATTATATTAATTTCAGTGATGTGATATCTTTTGATACTACCTATGCTCGAAACAAATATAGAATGCCCCTTGCTCTTTTTATTGGTGTGAATCAACACTATCAATTTGTGTTGCTTGGATGCGCTTTGGTGTCAGATGAAAGTACAACAACTTTTACTTGGCTAATGCAAACATGGCTGAAAGCAATGGGTGGACAAGCTCCAAAAGTAATTGTCACTGACCAAGACAAAGCCATGAAATCAGTTATTTCAGAGGTCTTTCCAAATGCTCGTCACTGCTTTTGTTTATGGCATATATTGGGGAAGGTTTCTGAAAATCTTGGTCTTGTAATTAAACGACATGAAAATTTTATGGCAAAGTTTGAAAAATGCATTTACAGGTCATGGACAGATGAAGAGTTTGAAAACAGGTGGCAGAAAATTGTGGATAGATTTGAACTTAAAGAGGATGAATGGATTCAGTTGTTGTATGAAGATCGTAAACATTGGGTGCCAACCTACATGAGAGATGCCTTTTTAGTTGGAATGTGCACACCTCAGCGATCTGAGAGTGTGAACTCTTTCTTTGACAAATATGTGCATAAGAAGACCACTGTGCAAGAATTTGTGAACCAGTATGAAGGAATTCTACAAGATAGGTATGAAGAGGAAGCGAAAGCAGATTCTGATACCTGGAACAAACAACCTATGTTAAAATCTCCATCACCTTTGGAGAAGCATATGTCCGGGGTGTACACACATGCAGTATTCAAGAAGTTCCAAGTTGAGGTTTTGGGTGCAGTTGCATGTCATCCTAAAAGAGAAAGACAAGATGAGACAACTACAACTTTTAGGGTTCAGGACCTCGAAAAAAATCAAGACTTCACTGTAACGTGGATTGAGCTAAAGGCGGAAGTTTCTTGTATATGCCGCTTATTTGAATACAAGGGCTTTCTTTGTAGACATGCAATGATTGTACTTCAAGTTTGTGGTCTTTCCCATATCCCATCTCAATATATCTTAAAACGGTGGACGAAAGATGCAAAGAGCAGGCATTTAATGGGAGAGGTATCTGAGCAGTTACAATCTAGGGTGCAACGATACAATGATTTATGTCAACGGGCAATGAAATTAGGTGAAGAGGGATCATTATCTCAAGAGAGTTATGATATTGCATTCCGTGCATTAGAAGAAGCATTCGGAAGTTGTGTGAGCGTGAACAACTCTTGTAAGAGTCTTGCAGAAGCTGGCACATCAGCCACTCATGGTCTTCTCTGCATTGAAGAAGATAACCAAAGTAGAAGTATGAGCAAGACAAATAAAAAAAAGAACCCAACAAAGAAAAGAAAGGTTAGTTGCGGATAGCAATTTTGGTTTTCTTACATTCTTGAATTCTTGATATGTTTTGGTCATATTCATTTAAAAATGCCTTTTCCATACAATGCAGGTAACTTCAGAGCCAGATGTTATGACTGTTGGGGCGCAAGACAGCTTGCAGCAAATGGTTTGTTCCATCTTAAAAATAGTTTGACCACTAATAAGATATATTTTTATTAATTTATGTACATTAAAATTGTTTTATATTTGAAGTGATAACTTTTTAAGTTGTGATTCACTTAAGCTCAAGAGCACTAAGTGGTGATGGTTTTTTAGTTACTAGTGGAGCATATAGGACGATGCTACAAATATACCATATCTGTGACAATATAAACTTGAAAGGGAGATTTGTTAATGTCCGTATCCTCGAGTGAATTTAGATAATTGTAGATATTACAATTGGAATTTTATGTTTGTAGGACAAATTAAGCTCAAGACCAGTAACCCTTGATGGCTATTATGGCGCGCAGCAGAGTGTGCAAGGAATGGTATGATTAGCTATGATTCAGGTTCTGTTATTCCTGTATCTCAAGACAAAGCAACAGAACAGATTTAAATTTAAAATTTGTGCTTTATGCTTTTGTCAGGTACAATTGAACTTAATGGCACCAACTCGCGATAATTACTATGGGAATCAACAGACCATTCAGGGGCTTGTACGTCAATAATACGAAAATAAAATGGTCATGTTTATGATGTAATAGTGCATGATAAATATGGTTTTTAAATTTGGGTCTGATATTTGTAGGGACAACTAAACTCAATAGCACCCAGCCATGATGGTTATTATGGCACTCAGCAAAGCATGCATGGCCTGGTATGTTACCCTATAATTCTAAACATTATATAAAGTGTCTCAGTGTTCATCATTGGAACCTTGTTCTGATTTGGGGATTCATGCTAGCAGGGTCAGATGGATTTTTTCCGGACACCAACTGGTTTCGCTTACAGTATTCGGGTCAGTTTGCCGGTCATTGTACTTGAATAGTTAGGATCATGTCATAGTTAGGATCATGTCATTTTTATTCTCAGGGTTTTCTTACGATGGTCATTCTCCCCTGTGGCAGGATGAGTCCAATGTGAGACCCGCGCAGTTGCATGATGATGCATCAAGACATGCTTGAGAAGTACGTATTTGCTGTGAAGGTACTTGACACTTGAACTGAACTATTTTTTCGAACTTTTATTGTTTCATTAAGTCAATAAAATGATCCAGTCATTATTTTAATTTTAGACACAATTCTTGTCTCATAAACTGGGAAATTTTCATGTCCTGTAAAAGAAAAAAAGGGTCCTGGTGAAGAATTGTCTACAAGTTCATATTTTGTTAAATTATTTAATTTCTCTGGAACAGTAATTAATAAAAATTTCTGATATTTAGAAAATATGTGCATCAAGAAGATAAATTTTACATAAGCACAAGAATAGTGTAAATAGATAGATTTTTATTGGACATAAATTGTTCAAATATCAATAGATTCTATTAACTTTTAAAGCATTATGAGTTGATATAGTATATGAAGGTGGAAAAGTTGGGGCGTTACAGTTTGTTATCTTTGGCAATTAGGATATTCAATGAGAACGACTTACTGTTTTTGCAGGTGAGGATAAAAAGGATTGTTGAAGCTGAAATCTCTGTAAAGAATGAAATGTTGTATTATCAAAGAGGAAAACCTCCTTGCAGGTGTATGTAAAATAAAAAGAAGATAGTATAGGCAGTCGGTTCTATCTTTGCCAGTCTATTTGATATCGGAAATCAGAACTCATTAAGAGTGGGAACAAATTTGAGGTGGTGTTACTTCTTTTGTAAAGGTGGTTGTATTATTATATTTGTCACAGATTCAGCCTAAGTAGGATCAGTTGAAATCAGATGATTTCTCTTTAAGCCTATAGCCGTGTACATGGAATCTGGTGGTGGTGTTAAGTAGTGCCAACATCAGGAAGAGTGAGGATGTAGCAATTGCTTATTGTATAGCCCCATATTTGTGGCACACCGGCTCAGTTGCTTTAATATACCCATGTTTGCCCAAGAGGGCTGATCCTTCAAGATATCAGAAAATTTATTTGGAAGATCTAATTAGGAAAACTATTGGAGAGGATAATGAAGTGGCTGTTTTCCATTTTCTTCTACTTCGTCCCCCACCCCCTAACATTGGGTATTCTAGGTCTACTCTCCTTAAGATTTGAGCTCCGATTAGTCCTATGGATTAAATTCATTGTCTTTTAACGAATGTTTGAACTTATACACCAAACTTCCAACCTCCTAAAAAAAATAAGATGAAGAATAATCCTATCCAGAATATCCATGCAAGATCAAAACAAGGTCAATGTAAAAAGACCAAAATATTAAAAGGGAAATTTTTTAAAGAAAATGTGCAACTAAAATTGAGTAGAATGGAAGTTAGGGTATTGTCCTGTTGGGGGTATGTTTTGGGAGAAATATGCCTTCATGCTGATTTTTGCGCAAAAATCAATATGAAGCTCATAAGCTTATAGGTAATTGTTGGATGCATATTTTGAAAAATCAATCATTGGATTAGCTACTTTTGTTAGGGATATCATGTTTGCAAAAAATCACAGTGATCTAATATAAGCATTTCAAAATACGGACTTAAAAGATTCCGACCATCGAAAACTGTCACAATTTTTCTTAGTGACATATCTGAAATCAACCATTGGATCATTGTGATTTTTGGCATGCTTGACATACATATGCATAGGTATCTAATCCAACAGTCAATTTTTCAAAATATACGTCCCACATTTATCTACGAGCTTTATGTTGATTTTCACGAAAGTGAACGTGTTGATAGGAACATTTTTCACATTTTCTATACATACTTTAACTTTGTTTAGGTTTGATTGACTAAAAAAAATAATTCAATGGACTTTCCTCACTTTTTAGGATTATATTATATACACACACAGAAATGATCCATTGGGGTTCAGACCCCATTTGGATAAATACAGTCTATTTCTCATTGGGATAGTTGGGACAGGTATTTTGAAAAATCGACCGTTGGATTAGATACTCCTGTTACGTATGTCATGTCTGCCAAAAATCACAGTGATCCAACGGTTGGTTCATGAAAAAACTGTCTGTGAAAAAAACTGACACTTAAAGAACGATAAAATGTCAGTTTTTTTCACTGTCAGTTTCCTCATAAACCAACCGTTGCATCACTGTGATTTTTGACTGACATGAAATACGTAACAGGAGTATCTAATCCAACAGTCGATTTTTCAAAATATTTGTCCCAACTTTCTCAATGAGTAGTGGACCGTATTTATCCAAATGGGGTATGAAACCCAATGGATCATTTCTCTGTATATATATATATATATATCAGAACATTCATTGGAAGATATGTGCAGTGGTACAAAGTAATTAACCATGACATAGGGGTATTGTTTTTTACACCGATTTTTACAATGCTTTTGCAAAACCAATATAGGGGTACAATTATTTGGCCGATATTACAGCCATTTACCAAATCTTATAATATATAATACAGTATGTTTGCCGGGGCGCACTGATAATCTTTCCTTCCTTCATTCTCTTATCCTTAATTCTCTCTTACCTTTCTTTCTTATTAGAATAATGTAGCGCTATTATATTTGTCCAAGTAATTAATTAAAATCAAAATCTTCAAGATTCTCTATTTATTATAGAAGATGTGGGTCCCACTTAATTTCCCTTCCCTCTCCATAATTTTATTTTTTAGTAATACATTTTACTTGGTTTTCTCCCCTTCCCTTAACATTTTTAACCATTCGTAAATAAGATACATAATCAATCTCTATAAATTTAGTTTTCTATATGGTTATTTAATTTTTTATTTTTTAATAACACTTCCTATTTACGGATGTCAATGGGATAGGGCAAGCTTTCTCTTTCCCAATCCTATGAAAATCTTTTTTCAAACCCACCCTAATTCCAACTTAAAATAGGACAGGGTTGGGTGAGAAAATCATGCATGGCGAAAAAATCATGCAAGGCGGAATAGGTTCAATTGGGTTTGAGAAAGAAATTAAAATGTTTTCTTTAGATTCAATATTATTTTTTTCCGAACAAACACTAGTTATAATCTCACACTAACACAGTGAAAAGAAGAGAAAAAAAATAAAAAATAAAAGAAAAAAAATCCAGAAACACTAAATATTGTTAATAAATGAAAAGGATTTTTAAGCACCTCATTATATGCATATATTTAGGGCAGAGCGGGTGACATTATCCCATATCCCGACCCAAACTCTGTTAGATTTTCAATTTTTTTTCCTAAACCTATCGCAATTGGCAGGCTTCGATTATTTTGGCGAAATTGATGTCCCTCCTATTTGATTTTCTCTCTTCTCTATAGGTCTTTTTTTTTTCTTTTTTCTTTTTTTTTTTTAAACAATACATCTTATTTGACTTTCTCTCATCTCATTAACATTTTTAACCGTTCATGTATAATAGATAAAAAGTCTATTATAAGGTGCACCTTACATAATTTTGTGTAAGGTCTATTGTAAAATAGATTTTGAAAAACTGGTCATTGGATCAAATAGACTTCTTATTCATATCATGCTCACCAAAAGTCATAGTGATCCAAATTCCAATGGTTAGTTTCTGAAAAATCTTGTTACAAAAAATGATGACTTTTTTGTTCTTTAAAATGTCACCAGTTTTCACGATCAATTTTTTCATAAACCAATTGTTGAATCACTGTAAGTTTAGGCAGACATGACATGAAGATGATGATTATTAAATCCAACGGTCATTTTTCAAAATCTGTTTTACAATAGGCCTATGTAAGTCACCTTATGTAAAGTTGCCTAAGAACACCTTATAATAGACTTCCTGAATAAATACATACTCTACATGAAGATTATGATTATTAAATCCAATGGTCAATTTTCAAAATATGTTTTACAATGGATCTATGTAGGTGACCTTACATAAAGTTGCCTAAGATATACATGTATACATGTGAAACGGAATATATGAATTACAGCACTACACATTCCGTTATATGTATATATGTGTATCTGAAAGTATATCACCACTATATATTTCTATATATTTTGTTTTACATATACACATATATAAATATAACGGAATATGTTTATTTTTAGTTAGTCTCGTTGCCATTTGAAATGATTATTCACAGTGAGCGTATATTTGAGTTATATTAATGTGTTCAAAGCTAAATATGTTTACTTCTTTATTAAAAGGATTTTGCTATCCGAAAATCTTGTATGGATAACAAAATCAAAATTTAAAATTTCAAAATTGTTTAAATAGAGGCAAGATTTTAGGAATTTAGATATGGATATTTATAAAATATTTTGGTAAATGCCAAATATGGAATAAATCCATGTATGGACAATTATGTCCTTTTACGAACTAAAACTATGTATTCATGTATCACCAAAAACTATAGGGATCTATTGGTATAGCGTGAGGCTATATATAGCACTCCTTTTACTAAAAGAGACCCATTTTCTAAGTACAACTCACCCATTTGTATTTTTACTAAAGCCAGCACAATAAAAATTTAATTAATATACTCATTTAGCCCTTCACTAAATACAACCCATTACATAATAGAAATACTATAAGCAACCCATAATATTTTAACATTTTTAAAATGACCATATTACCCCCCAACACCAAAACAAAACATACAACCGTTTCTTTCCCGCGTACGTGAGTGTTCGTTTGCATTCGTCAACCTTTCACCGAAGAAGACGCGTATAGCTTCGATCTTGGTTCTTCTACTACACAATCTCTTGATAATCGTCTTCTCGTCTACCATGGAAGAGCATCTTAAAGAGGTTAGTTTTAAGTTTGTACTCACCCTAAACACTTTATTTTTAGGTTTGTTTGTATATTATTGGTAAACATTATATTTGGATTAAACCTGCTTCAAAACATGAAAAGTAGCACTCTATAACCATTATGGTATGATGGTGTTACGAAAAAAACCTATATTTCGATCGGAAAATTGAAAAAAAAAAAATCTGTGTTCGTGTTCGCATTCGGCCTGGTTTAGCCGAATATTGTTAGATATGTGCCCTAAAACCAATTGTTAGGTTGTATTTAGGGATTTATATTTCATTATATATTCATGTATGAAACTTTATTCATGAATAAAATGGCTATTATTTATCATGTAAACTTGTGTTTAATTACTGTTCATGATAAAGTCCTTGGATGGAATGATAGAGAGTTATATCTCAAAGTGTTGAGATAGAGAGACATATAACTTTCAAGTACATATGTCCTAGACTTGTTCCTAATCATAGGTTTATATATTTGGGCGATTATAAACCGTTAAGATTAGCACAGGTTATACTAGCTCCATGGAAGGATGGTGAGTCTCGAGCCATTTGTGTAAAGAGACTATAGTAAACCTGTGGGTGTTTGTTAGAGAAAAAGTACACTGAACGTGACCAATATGAGTACAGATTATGGAATTCTTTTTTGTATGTCAAAAGCTGCTCATGTGTATAGTCACATTTGTAATCCTTAGACTTAAGACACCACTTGTTATCTTATGCATGAATTACTAGAGTTTGATAGTATCTCGTGTTAGTAATGTGCCCTAATAGCCAATCTCACTGGTGTAATTTAGGACATAAAGTTGATTCATGTATTATTATTATTCATTAATAAAATGGGTTTTTGATTATCATGTATTCTTCTGTTATTATATTCATGGTAAGTCCT
>JAESVK010000808.1:93171-120496 GCA_017140935.1 Hamamelis virginiana | reverse complement strand
TTATTAATGAATAATAATAATACATGAATCAACTTTATGTCCTAAATTACACCAGTAAGATTGGCTATTAGGGCATATTACTAACAGTTTTATTTGCATGTCAAAAGCTACTCATGTGTATAGTTACAATTGTAATCCTTAGACCTGAGACACCACTAGTTATCTTATACATAGGTTACAAGAGTTTGATAGTATATTGTACATTCTTAACCATCATAATGTAATCGGTACTCATTGGCTCTAGTGAGTTATATATGGAGATAAGTGAGTGTGCAATAGGGAATCACCACCCTTGATATAAAAGGGAGAATGTCAAAGTTAATTCACAAATATACAATCTTAATAAAGTCTTTGGCCAAAGCAGTAGGAAACCAAGAAAAGAGTTTTCAAGGGTTTACCTAATTGAGATTATATTTTGATGAATTTGTAACACAAGATTAAGTTAGGGTTTGACATGTTTCCAAACCAGATTAACTTAATCATGACATTGTATGGTGAAGGATTATCTATATCACGAAGGGTTCATTTATGTTACTATATTCACCCACACATAGGGTATGTCATGATATTGTGAACCAGCGACCTGAGGTGTTTTTGGAGGCTGTTCACTTTTGAATCATTGTGGATTGTGGGTTACTCATTATCCGTATCGATTTATCCTTCTCTATTATCTACTCAAGATTGGGTTTTTAAAAATGATAAGTGTTTGTAAAAAAACTGGGAGTCGCCACCTTATTTTTAGGGAACAAAGAAACCACAAAAAGAGTTTTATTTTCAATAAAACATTGACTCCATATTTTAAGGAAAAGTGGGTCTTCGAACCAAAGTAGGATTCGGGGGCTAGGTTATGAAGTGGGAAGGTTCCAAGGAAATCCTTGTAGGCACCCACCTCACCCTAATTATCGGTCTCCTAATTACTATTGGGCTTTATCAAAATCTCATAAAAACAACCTATCATATCTAATCAACCAAGAAAGTAGTGTATATAATACTAGATAATAATAATAATAGAAAATAATAAAAGGAAATAAAAATCCTAATGACTTTAGGAGACAAGAGTCAACCTAAGATTGGACTTGCGCCCTATTGACTGCTTACGTACCTTACCAATTTCTTGATAAGAATTAAAGTCCACGTAGTTCGATTACATAGGATTCTCCTATTGTAATGAATTACACTATCATTAGCATTCTATCTCATCCAAGACTCTATCTTCGAGAGTTTTTATTAATTTGAAATCATTTTTAGAAAATAATTCATAAATTAATAAATTCTCAATGAATTTAGAATTCTTTTTAAAACACAATTCTTATCCAGTCACAACTCTTTTCAAAATGGGAATTCTATCCCGAGTCAAATCCTTTCAAATGGTGGAATTTCATTCCAAATCAAACTCAGAGTTCAAATTTCATTGGGATTCAATTAATTGTAGATTAATTTTGATAAAACATTAATTTTAGAAATTCTCTCGAATATAGGATCCTAAATTCATTAGAATCCTAAATCTAGTGTAATTCTTACAACAAAGAAGAATCCTAAGTGGGATCAAATGATCCCCCTAATCCTAGGATTTCTAGCTAATCCTAGGTTAGTCTAAACACCTAAAATACTAAATGCATGCTTGCTGGAATTTAAATAAAATAAATAAAAAATGCAATAAACAATGCAATCAATGCATGAAAAATGACCCTAAATGCAATCTAATCAAACTATGTGAACCTAGGCATATTTCTAAGTTGGATTTGGCCCTAAAAATAGTTTTTAACTTACTTTAAAGTCACTTTCAATCCATGGGCAGATTTGAATGTATCTCTAAAAATAAATTAAAACCCATGAAAATAACAAAGAAAAAATGTGAAAATGAGCTAAGATGCAATCTAACATGATATACTATCATTACTATATATAAAACAATGCAAAATGTGGCTTAAAAATGATAAAAAAAAGTCCATTTAAAGCATATATTCAAATCTGGACAGATTTGAATACATACTTAAAATGGCTTGAAAACCATTCTTAATCCACACAAAATACTAAATAAAAATCCTAACATGTATGCTAATATAATAAACTAAGATACTCAAGCAAAACAGTCAATAGATAGCATATGTTCATGCTTAAAACTATCAAGTCTACCACAAGGGAAGAAACTTACCTTTGTTCACTCCCTCAATCACAAGTCATATATCAATCAAAATCGCAAATATTCCATGTGATGAACGTTAATAATCAAGAACAATAACTATGCTATTTTATGGAAGAACAATGCATGACCCTACTTCTAATCATCCTAGCATGATAAAGACTCAAACTATTTAATATGCATTACTATCTAATATGAAATAGGAAATCATAAGAACGAAACCTATTCCTAACATGCGTTCTAATCATAAAATAAATCCTAAACATATTCATAACACTCATATAGTAATCAACATACTTTTTAATGAAGAAGAAAACCATATTCATCATGCATGAACATTTATACTTACAGTGTGACTCAAAATAGAAAATTAACTATGCAAAACTAAATTCCTATATACAAGACTCGATTCATACTACTCTGAGGCATCAAAATACTACTTCTAAACATGCATTCCTAACCTATATTATACATAAGATTAAATGAAAGTATCCTAGAAAATCAAACTATCCTAAATGAACCAAAAATTTGACTATGTTATGTAGAATTGAATCCTAAGCACAATGGGGTATGAACCCTTACCTCTCTGCCTCTTTCTTCAATCTCCAAGCTCTCTTCTTCAAGTTTCAATGGCCCCCAATTTCGTGGCTAATGGTGGCTGCAACTCTATAGACTCCCCAAGGTCTTCTAATGCTAAGTTAGCCTCCCTAAACCTATTCCTAAGTGATGTATTTATAGAGAGAGGCTCTAAATTGATCGATGGTTGTCATTAAAACCCTAGGGAGTGATCCAAGGGTTTCAAATCAGTCTTCCAAGGTCTCTAAGGTCGTGTCAAGTGTTCCAAGCTGAGCTAGATAGCCATTGGAAGAGTCTCAAAACCTTAAAACACTCAAAATCTCAAAATTGGGCGAATCCGGGCATTAGGCTAGGATGACCATCCACCCTAGGATGGCCAACCGTCCCATAGGGACGGCCAACAGTCCGGGGAGGGATGGTCATCGAAGCTGATGCCCAATTTTGCCCCATTTTGGGCCTCTCTCAACCCGTCTCGGCTGTTTTCGGCTTTTCGGGCCCGTTTCAAGTCCAAATTCGACAATTCAAGCGCCAAAACGATCGTGATTCGATTCTCCATGTTTCTAAAAGAGTTTGAGGATGAAAAACCTTAACCATGGTCAAGGGGTAGAGAGAAACCAAACTGATTAGCTGTTTTGGGCCTATCGGGTCCTTTTAGGGTTTTAAAATCCACCAACCGATTGGTCGTAAAAACCATTTCTACTTCTCGAAACATGTTTTGGAAACATTTTGGAAATTTTTTTAGTGCTTTTGAAGGCTTTGATTTGATAAAAAGATCGAATCCCGGTCTTTCTCGGTTGAAACCCTAATTTGACCTTGAAAGAGCCCTTTGGGCCTTAAGAGCCAATCATGAGCCCAAAAGCTCTATGAACCTTACCACTGATCAACTCAGCTACCAAAAACACCCTAAATATTCATGCTAAAGCCTCAAGGCCATTCGAGACAAGACCGACAGTCATTCAGAGCTTTTGTGATCCAAAAGACAATGCTGCCTTTCAAGTCACAAAAGGCCTTATTTCCTATCAAGCCTGGCTCAGAATGCCATGAAATTTAGCAGAGTCATTCCTAGACTCTCTAAAAACTAAATGAAAAAAGAACCGACTCAATCTAACCTAAAAACCTACATGCGATAATGACCTCTAACTAACTATATAAAAGGGTACTATGAGCGACTTAGGATTTCAACACCCTATTCCATTTCAAATCATAGACAACCATTCATGACCCTTCCCATGGTAAAAAATGGATGTCTAAAGATATGTTGCTAGAGGTCACTCATGACTAGTGAAGGCCTAATGGTAAGTATTATCATTGAGTGCAAATTTGGAATTGTTCCAATCGAACTATAAATAGAAAGTTTCTATTTTGGAAGACATGAGATGTCCTCAAGCCACTACTAGGTTGGGATGAACCCAATGGGTCACACACATAAGGGTATAAGTGAGTCACTTGAATTAGGGGAGAGGAATATTTTTATTTATAATTGTTTTGGGCCTTGTTATTAATAGTTAATAAAAGAGGGGTCAAATTATAAATACAAAGAACATTTTTTTATATATATGCGATGATAGGTCAAACTAGCACTAAGTAACCTATCATCATAAAAGAGAAGGAGGCAAAAACCCTAGGAGCCATGAGCACCCTTGGAGCTCTCTCTCTCTAGCCACCACTCTCCCTCTCTCTCCATGTTTGCCTCTTCTCAAGTGTTGTGAAGGCGCAAGGGTTCTAGTGATCTTGTGCTCGTGTGGATACCATTGGAGGCCATCATATACTTTGGAGCTCAAGGATTGGAGGATTGCTTCATCAAAGGAACATCAAGTAAGCTTTAATTTTATGTTTTAAATTAATTGTTATGATTCGTTTTATCGTTTAAGTTCATCATTGGGATGAATACCATGGAAAATTTTAATTGTACATTCTACTGCGTTTCCATATGGTATTCTTTCACTGAAGATGTGGCGGGGACCACATTCAATCCTAAGGAATTGAATATGAAATGATTATTTCGACAACTGGTGGCCAAATGTATACTAACATATTCGTATGTACTCACCGAATATAAACTTTACAATTGTTAATGTAACGCCCCAGCCTGACTATTATATCGACCATCCCGAGTAGGTCGACACGTGTCAAGACAAAGGTACAACATGTCCTGCTCATTCGCATTTCCATGCTCAGGATAGAAGAAGCATTTTTATAACAACATGAAATGATATGTTCTAATGCATGTATGCCCAAGTTCGAGTAATACAAATAGAAGTAAAACTGTAAGTACCATACTTAATGCCAACAACCCTGGCATATAGGATGAGAATAATAGAATAATAATTCAAAAGTATTATAAATTCATTATGCAGACTTAACAGACCGATAAAGAACTGCCCAGAATACCGCTAGACCCAATGCAACCTGCATAGAGTTCCCTACCACCGAATCTCTACCAGAAACCTGAAAAACCTGCTGCATAAAACACAGCATGAGCAAGAAATGCCCAATAGGAGTACAACCTCAACCAACAGTAATAATATCGATACAAGGAACATTGTAATAAGCAATTTACCTCGAGGTTTATAAATCAATAAGAACATGGTATGGGTTTTATTCAAGTATAATGTATTTAACATTTTCCATTTTTATAAATCAGGCTCACAAGAATTAAATACAGGCGTTGTTCTCATGCTAATAAGCCCACGGCACAACGATAGACAAATAATTACGTTGTTTTGGGGCTCGTAAGCCCCCGGCACAACGGTAGCCAATAATTACGTTGTTCTCAGGCTCGTAAGCCCCCAGCACAACGGTAGCCAATAATTACATTGTTCTCAAGCCTCCGGCACAACGACAGCCGAAATCACATTATTCTCAAGCGAATAAACCACTAGCACAATGGCAGCCGAAAATACAGCGTATAAAATATTAATTCAAAATCAGTTCCAAAACGAGCAAGTAAAATTATAACATATGGCATATTGAGTACATTTAAAACATAACTTAAACAATGATGATCATCTTTCAAGACAAGTGTGAAAGAAATAAGCCATATGTCATTACATAATCATTTACAAACGGTCATAAATACACCGTACCAACAGTTGTAAACAAGTATGTTCCGGGTATCATTTTTCATTTCATAAAACAGTTTAGCATATCATGTTGTTTTAAAATCATATATCATCACAGTTAGAGAGGTTCAGTATCCTACCGTAGCTAGCAAGAGAATTCCTAGCAGTGTCCCGAGAATATGCACTATAACTTGCAAAAGGATAGTCGTACGGACTACCCTGATATGAAATAATGACAAAATAATGGCACACATAAATCCCTGTCTAAACAGATAATCCCAAAACTAGAAACTAAACTTCTAAAACTTTTCATACAAGTAATATATGCTTAAATTGGAGTCGATATGCAAAAGTTATAGAGAAAAGAAAAAAAATGAGGATAATAGATTTCTGCAGATAAACAGTCGACTGTTAGGGAGAGACAGTCGACTGTCTCAGCTAGAAATATCCAAGTCCAGCTACTGTCTCAAACAATCGACTGTTGGCTCGAGATTTTCTATTCTCCCGAACAATTATAGCTGTTAACCCTTATCATTCTTCACCCAAACTTCAT
The DNA here is from genome assembly GCA_017140935.1 of Hamamelis virginiana. NCBI lineage: Eukaryota > Viridiplantae > Streptophyta > Magnoliopsida > Saxifragales > Hamamelidaceae > Hamamelis > Hamamelis virginiana. Next base: position 114,162 of record JAESVK010000808.1, on the reverse strand, counting down.
CACAACTCAGATCCACTTAAAAACACTTCAAGAATACTTTGATCCATTATAAAAACACATGAATCCGAAAAGAAATATGGTTTCAAAACCCAAACATCAATCCATAAACAAGTTTAAAGCAAATACCACATTATTCAAGCTCAAAGACATAAATTTTAAACCATTTCAGCCATGAATGAAAGTATATCCACCTTTCAACAACCTCGCTCCACCATAAAAACAAAGCTTTGAGAATCAAAACCAAAGGTTTCTCCAAAAAGATCCGTGAAACCCACATTATTTGTATTTAAACTTTTAAAGTTGTTGATCCTAAAATAAATCATGATCTAAAAGTGTGGATCCAAGCCAAAAGTACTTTAATCATCAAAATGCAGACTTAAGAACAAAGGATTTTGAGTCTAGGGTTCCAAAAATCAGAAAATGAAGGGAAAAAGAAAGAAAATCAGCAACTAAAACATAAAACCTACCTCTTAAAGAGAATGATGAAGCTCCGGTGGCTTCTCCGGCGAAGATCCGGCCACCACCACCAGCTGCTGCCTCCCTTTCCTTCACTCATGACTCCCTCTCTACTCTCAAGCTTGATTGATAAAAAAAATGAGGGAAGGGTGGCTAACCAAGGGTTTTTTTTAAAAAAAAAAAAAAAGGGAGAGGGTTGATTTGTAAATATGAAAAGATTTATAAAGCTTCAAATTTTCTTATTTATTAAAATATTCCCAAAACATTAATAAAATTATGTTTAAGCACATTAAAAATTTAGGGATATTACAGTTTAAGTGCTTCTTGATTTTCACCATCATTCCTTAATACACAATTGCAAAAATGACATATGAAGTCTATCAATTATACAACCAAAATCGATTAATTTACTTCTAAAGTTCAAATTTACGTCTAAAGTTCAGAAAGGCTATCAATTATACAACAAAAATCAATCAATTTATATATTCCATTACATCCATATTGTCAAATATACAAAAATAAGTCAAGTACAAAAATATTGTCAAATATCATCCACAAAAAAGTTCCTTATTGTAAATGCTCCATGGTGTCTCTCACCCTTGCCCGGCACGTTTAGCTTGTGTTCACCCTCGCCCCTCAGTAACAGTCGATGCTCGTCCTCGCCCCTCAGTAGCAGTCAATGCTCGTCCTCACCCTCAGATGTCTCTCACCCTCCTACTTGTCCCTCATCTTAGCAAACCTATATATGTTTCCTCTTCTCGGACTTTTGCCGCAGATGCCTATGCCGTGTCCGCGATCATGTTATCACTGAGGATGGATACGATAAGCCTCACCCGCTTTAGAATATCATGCAGTGTTTGTCTTTCGCCCAGTTGTAAAGACTCTTGTAAAAGAGTCGGGGCTTTCTTTCTGCGGTTATTTTGTAAAAAATAGTTAGTGAGAAATTTAATTTATAAATGAGTTCTAATCAATTAACTGAGTTCAAATTAAGTACAAATAAAGATATGTCTCTTAGTACCCACCAAATCAATGTACGCATCCCCAAACGATCGCTAAATAGGATGATCGGAGGTAGAGGTAGAGGTAGAGTCAGTGGGATGGATCCTAAAATATTTATGCATGAAATATTTTGGGTTATCACAATAGTAACCCCTTTTGAAAATTTCATCCTCGAAATTTAAAATCACAAAAGCATAGAAAAGAAAACAAGAAACATGCTCTCACACATCTAACCAGATCAAACCAGTCTTTAACTAAGAAATCCATCCACACGCAACTCAACTCCACCCTTTAAAGGTGTCAAGCTAAATTAACATAACCCAAACTTGCCTTACGACCCAATCGATTTCTTCCATAAAGTGTTTTTTTTGCTCAAGTCTCCACTAGTACCCCCTTTTGAATAACCGAACCAAAATCAAAAAGCATAACCTGACAATATACTGATGATGTCCTCCCAAGCAAAACAAAAAGGAGTCGATTTCCTCAAAAGCTATCGTTACCATACTCTTCTTATCCAAACACTCACGATTCGAAAACATTTCCGCTAGAAAACAAAAGAAAAGAAAAGGAAATTAACCATCACGCTTCCACTGCGCTAACTCAACTTCCATACTAATTCCTCCACTAAACCAAAACAAATAAATTTTCAAAACATAATACCTTTTTTAAGAAAGAAAACAACATCCCACTCTTGGTTCATCAACATGCAAGTTCAAATACATGAAATCCATAGTTTAGAATCAAATTTGAGAGAAATCCATCAAGATTTAATAAGATCAAAATTTGAGTGATATACACTAAGATTTAACAAGCTTAGAGTTTAAAACCCACGAAGCTCAAAAGAATTTATGCATGAAGCATCACCTCTTCACAATTTTTCTTAAAAAAATTTAGATTTGATCATAAAATATTTCAAAGGTGCTTTATCAAAGATTTGATCTACCAATATTAAGCCTCAAGAAAACTTTGATCTACTACCGATAATTTAGTTTAAGAAAAGTTAGATTCATCATGAATATTTAGATAAAATTCATAAACCCAAAACAGTTGCAGGAACGTTTCCATCCTCCTTTAACAAAACTAAAATCCTAAACTACTAACAAACCACCATGATCGCCCATTAAAGCCAAAATTATTAAATCCACTGACGCTCTAAGCACATCTTTTCCTATTGGAAAATTATTGCAACTTACTATAGTAACCTAGCACATTGCTTTAGAATAAATAAACATCAAAACAGAATCATTGCTCAATAGCAAGAATAACGACGATCTCGGAAAAATTTCACAATCATATTTCCACTTAAAACAAAATTGTACGCAATAAATGCATCAAAACTAGAACAATCCAAGTTCACTATAAGTTTGGAGCATCAGCAATACCCTTTTCCAACCTCAACCTCATCCTTTCCCATCACCAGGGTCTGTTGGAACTGTTGGTCCTATTGGTCCCGTTGGGTCAGGATATCACTGTCACTTTAACATAAAGCAAACCATTATTTCCAAGCAAGGAAACATCCTTGAGGTTTTCAACCAAGTATTTTCCCATGCTCGACAAAATTATACATAAAATAGTCATCTATCAAAATTTAAGAACAAATCTCACGAGTCAAAATCAAACAAACATACAAATACTAGGAGAAAATCAAATTACATAGACCAGGGTTTGCTTTAAAACAAAACACGAAATTTTTCACTAATCAGGGTTCAAAAAGCAATTATAGGAAAACATTTTATTCTTTAAACCTATGACTAAAATTTTCAAAGGAAACTGTTGGCCCAAGTATATACCTCTAAAGGGGGGTGAAAAGAGGTTTTGCAAACTTTAAAAATGATTACCAAATAAAAATTATGGTTCGATTAAATTCAGCGGAAGACAAATTTTGAATCATAATATAACAATTGATACAACAAGTATATGAATTGAACAACAATTAATATAGCAAGTATATGAATTGAAATGTAAGAGATAGAGTTAGAGAGAATCAAACACAAAGGTTTTAACGTGGTTCGATCTCCGTCTACATTCACGCCTAAAGAGCTCCATCTTGAGGATTCCACAATCCACTATGGATCACTCCTTCAAGGTGGAGAAACCTTTACAATTGCCTTCTTTCAAAGGTGGAAGACACTCACCCACAATCTACTTTAAAGGTGGTAGATTCTCACCTACAAGGGATTCACACAACCCTTAACTCTCACAAGATTACAAATGAAGATTGAGAAAGTGTACAATAGAGAAAACTCCTCAAATAGTAGATAATGTACAATGATAAAGCTCTCACTAGAATCTCTCAAAGATATGAACTAATTTGGCTTCAAGAGAGAATGATGAATCAAAAGATTAAATCACACAAGAATGTTGTGAACTAAGTTTGTATGATTGAATATGATCATTAGTTGATTCAAGACTCATACAATGAGTATAAATAAGCCCACAAAAGAATATGGCCGTTAAGCACACAAATAGAGCGTTATTTGTTGCAGAGCGGTATTAGTCGACTAGGACAAGAGGGTTAGTCGACCAGCAAGCTTATTTTCAAATAATTTTAACTTCCCGAGCACGGTTAGTCAACTAGGACTAAACTGTTAGTCGACTAGCTAAGCTAAAAGACTTTAAAACATTTTCTAGGTTTGTTAGTCGACTAGGAACAAAAGGATTAGTCGACTAGCAACTTAAAAACTCATTTGAAAAATTTCTCTGGGATCGATTAGTCGACTAGAATAAGGGTTTTAGTCGATAGCAACTCTGCTTCTCAAACATGGCTTCTGACATGTTCTTAGTCGACTAGCAAAAGCATATTAGTCGACTAGAGAACCATTAGTCGACTAGGACAAGGTGTTTAGTCGACTAACTTAAGATTTCTCAAAACATTGCTTCTGACCTTTACTTAGTCGACTAGGACTAAAGTGTTAGTCGAATAGAAAAGCTGCAATGTCAATATTTTGAAATTCTTAAGTCCAAATCCACTTACAACACTTGAACAAGTTAACTAAGTGTTCCAAAGCATTTTTGAGCAAGTTTAAAATATTTTCCAAAGAAGTTTAAGCCAAAACAATAAGTATAAAACATTTTGACTTTTGAGTCCATATAGCCCACTATGAGTTTGAATCAATTTTGTGACCAAAATGTGATTTTCCAAGTTAAAACCTATGGTCTTTAAGTCATTGTCAATTGAGCCAAGAGAGTTCATCCTAATAGAGAGATTTACATATAAATCCTAAACACTCACACAAGAAAGAACTTAAAGTCTTCACAAAGGTTCTTCAAGTCTTGTGTTTGGCTTATGCTAGGCTTGAGCTTAGCTTCAATTGGATTGCATCAATGCAATGGCTCTCTTCATGGTCCTTAGTGAATATACAACATATTCATATTCACATAAGGTTCAATGTAGTACAAAAGCTTTATCTTCATGATGGCTTGAGCCTTCTTATTGACAACTTGAATCCTATTCTTATAAACACATATACTAAAATGGATATAGAAGAACTATAGGATAATGTCAATCAATCAACAAGGTTAGCCAAACAAACATTCAATAAATATGACAATAATAGTCAAGTAACAAATATGACATTGTCAAACAATAAACATTCATTCAAAAAGGTTTGACAATAATCATGAATGAACAACAAAATATTCATATAACAATATTATCATGTGCAATACAACAATGTATTCATATGCACATGAGAGATCAAAACACAATGTTTGTTATCATCAAAATCATTTAACAAATATGGGTGGAAGCCATAAGGCTAACAATCTCCCCCTTTTTATTGATGACAAACAGTGAGCACAATTTTCATATAGAACAAATAAATCAAACAAAGATTTGTGGCTCCCCCTAACAATATGCATATATGCAAAACATTACTAAAGAAGCATATGCATATTTTAGGTAAAACAAATCCATGATACAAGAATAACTCCAAGATACAAAGATACAAAGATCATCATGAATTTTACCACAATTTATACTTGCACATAAACACAAGAATACTTGCAAATATACACAAGATGCAAATTAAATAGAATCACAAGACAATGATTGTTATCATCAAAATCAACCAACAAGGGTGGAAGCCATAAGGCTAACAGAAACATTATAAAATCTTTTTGCATTAAGCAACAGTCTCAAAAGATAATTAAAATTTCGAATTAAATTTCAAAATATTTCATCAAAATAAAAACTCATTTCATTAGACAACTACACAACACCATTAAATTCCCTCTAAGCCTATAATAAATACTAACTCCAACCAAATTCACCTAAAATTTCATAACATTATCACTCCACACTTTCTTTTACAAACCTAAGAAACATTTTACCTAATCTTCAACATTTTATATCATAAACTATCTCTAATAAATGAAATAAGACTTACTAAAAACCCAAAAGCAAACCAATAACCTCTCCATAACTCGACACCAGCATATCTTAACATCTAAACAACACTCTCACCAAGATTATAATTCTACTTCAACTTTCCAAGCACAATACCTCGCTTAACACTGCAATGCAATTTCCAAAATTAAAATCAATACCATGATAAAACCTTCAATCCTTTAACAAAGAATCTTACTTCTAAACCATTTTAAAAATAACAAGGTTCTATAATCCCAAAAGAAATTGCCTTAACGCAAAACAAAATAATGAACCAGCCTTCCTGCCAAAGCCTGAACACCAATCCTAATAAATACAATTTCACACGAATACATTTCAGTCTAAAACCCAAAGACAATCACCAATAAATAGTCATTTTCAATCATCAACAAATCCAATTTATTCAAAGGAACTATAAAGAACAAACCATAAACGAACTATCATCCTCCTACAATCTTGACACCAAAACTCTTTACAACCTTAACATTTAACATCCCTTAATATCATCAATACCAGAAAGGAAACAAGCAACCAGAAGACCTTAATCATTTTGCTAATCAATACTTCATGTAGGACTCAAGTATCAACACTCAAAACCCCTAGCAAAGAAGTATTCACAAAACCAAACAGTTCAAATATCGAGAAAATCAACGGAAAACTCAATCCATCCTAACATGTCTACCCATCAACACACAAGTATGATGCATTCACTACATCTAGGGTCTCACCTAACCACTATATGCAATGCATGTATTCCCATTTGGATCTACTAATGAGCATTGATACCATTTTATAACGCTCCAACTTAACATCCGTACCGACCCTTCCGGATAGGTCAACACGTGTCAAAATAGAGGTACAAGCTGACGTGCTCATTCATATATCCTCATGAGAGCCAAGAAATATAAGTATATAAATCTAATAATATGAAATGTCATACTCATTCAAATGTCCCGAACGTCTTATATATTAATAATAAATAAAAAGGGTAATAATGCCAGGCAAATAGGCTGTGCCACAAACAGTGACAAATCCCGATATCAAGAAAAATATAAATAATACACATCTCATAATTATGCAAATCCTAATACAAAATATGTAACGCCCCAACCTAATAACTGTACCGACCCTTCCGGATAGGTCAACACGTGTCAAGATAGAGGTACAACCTGACCTGCTCATTCATATATCCTTATAAGAGACAAGAAATATAGGCATAATTAACAATATGAAATGTTACGATCATACAAATGTCCCAAAAGTCTTATACAATAATAATAAATCAAATTATAATAATGCCAACATCCCTGGCAAGTAGGCTATGCCACAAACAGTGGCAAATCCCAAAATAAAAAATATATAAATATTACACACCTCATTATTATGCAGGTCCAATGCAGAATCTACCATGCAACTATCCAACAACCCTCGAGCAGAGGCTTGTCCAACCAAGAATGCAATCCCAAGCCAACCTAAAATTTGCTGCATAAAGCAGGGGTGAGCTTCAACGTGCTCAGTAGGAATAAGGTAACCTCTACTAATAACAACAATACAATGATACATGGAATATTTTAAATAAACAAAGTTTCCATAGCGTTTTATAAAACAGTAATATAGCAGTTATAAACTTGTGTGGTCTTTCAGTGAAAAACAATTAATCAAGCTGCTTCATATGTCAAAGATCTATCTCATGTGTCTCATCATATCATCCAATCGAAAACCAGGCTCGTGAGCGTATTATAAGTTACTGGTTTTTGGCTAACAAGCCACCGGTACAGCGTCACCAAAACTGACCACTACGGGGTCTGACCTCTCGAGGATACCAACTGATACCTTGCACGGTCAACGGTCAAGCCACTACGGGGCTATAAACTTCGGGTTCGCACTAAGGCTCCACCCAGGACCATGGGCCCTTATAAAGAAACCTCCCTGTGATACAAACCGAGCCAGAACCATGCATAGCAACAAGAATATATATACATTCAAACAAATTTTCAAAGCGAGCATGTAAAGCTATAAATAAGTGGCATATAAACATATCAAGGCATTTTTCTAAAATCATTGATAATCCATCATCATTTATAGAAAACAGTTCTTAAGAAAAAACCATATCTCCAGTTCAGAAAAACAGGCATACGTTTATAAACCAAGAATATCAAAGATATTTACAAAATCAATGTTACCTTATGCATTCTTAACATTTCCTTTAAAAACATATAGTCAAATGGTTGTTTCCCAGTTTATATAAACATTCCATTGTATTTCTAGATAATTCGCCAATAAACATAGTTAAGATCTCAAAAGTCACAGTTATGTGCTTTAACTTCATTTCATAAAAATGCCACACAATAAAGGTTCTCAAATCGTTATATTCCATGTATCTACTCAACCATTTGATAAACAACGAGGTTCTCAAGTATTCATAAATCAATTGTTCAAATGTGTTTAATATTCACTAAGTTCTCAAAATAGATATAAAACAAACATATCATCATTAGAAGTAAAATGCTACTTATCCCTACCTCAATACAACGGTATTTCCAACCCTTTGCGGCTCCACGAGCCTCCCCAATGCAATGCTTATGCACTAATGCAAGTGGTCCTCCAAATGACCCAAATCAAATCTGAGAAACAAACAATAATGCAAGCGGGAAAGACCAAAGGAAGGTACAAGCATTCACAGTTCTAAAGTAAAGCAAAACGACTCTCAAAACTGCTCACTCACGACTCTAAGGATTTTAAACCCCAAAATGCTAAACCCAAGACTTTAAAACTTCTGAAACATATCCCCAGCTGTGTCAAGATACCACACGTTGAATTCCATGGCCAAAAACAAAGCGGAATATGAGATATAGGCCAAAGAAGACATAGTGCACACACGAGGGGCAAATATGGTATTTTCAAAATATTTCTCTCTCCAAAAATAATTTGACCTCAAAACCTCAAAATTTAGAAAGTACAACTCGAGAGCTTTTCGTGCATATAAAGTACGCAAAAATCGGAGTTCGTATACAAAAGTTATGATGAAAATAAAATTTAAAGAAAAACAAGGAAGAAAAGCACCATTAAGTTCCATTACCGATAATGGCTTATGCCATTATCAGTAATGCCCTGTTCTGCAGCAAACACACGACTGAGGCATGATTTTCAACTTCACCCAACTTTATCAAAACACTACCAAGCTTAAATTTCTTCTACTTGAACCTAAATCCAACTTAAAACAATTTCAAAACACTTGACTTACACTTTTAATCCACAAGTAAGCCTTACTACATCACTAATTTACCAAGCTTCCAATACAAGCATGAGTCCAACTACATGCAGCAAGCCAAACATAAAAAGGGTGGGTTTTTAGCAAATATGAACCAAATTTTAAATTCAAATAACCATGAAACAAAAGATTTAAAGATTTAAGACCCAAAATAAGGTCCAAAGTTTAAAATCCAGCAGTCATGGCTGCTGTTCATTATTTTCCCAAATCACAAACCTTCAAAACTTAACACTAATCCTTTCCAACCGTGAATCCATCATATGTTTTTAACAAAATGAAGAATCAAATCCACGATTAAAGCTTAAACCTCATGTGCAGATTTTTTAAAACTCGAGAGCTCCATTTAAATTCTCATCTTAGTTGGATATCTGTCCACAATTAATTTAAAGCATGAGACCTAGTTGGTTTAAAACCAGAATTGGAAAGAACCATAAAGTAACAAACGGATTCAAGGTTGAAAAAACCATAAATTCACAAACAAGCTTATACACATGCATTAATCCGTTTAAACTCAGATTTTTAAAGAAATCTTCCAAGATTATAAAAATCAAAGTTTGAAATCATGAATAATCCTATAAGCTTGCTCGCTGCCTTTACATATTAAAAACTCAAACAAAAGCACCTTCATCAGCAGACTTACTTATCAACTAAACTCAATTCAAAGAAAATTTGACCTCAAACCCACTAAGAATATGCTCAGACCCATGGATGAATTCACACACCAACACAGAGCTTACACGCAAGATTAAAAACATGAATCATATCATTTAAACTCAAGTTCAAAGCTCACATTGAGCAGCCATGGCTGCTGCTCATAGCAACCTTCAACACAGTCCGTTTAAAACCCGAAATAAACCATCTCAGCTGTTGATCCACCACAAATAAACTTCTAAAAGAATGAATCTATCACATGCAAGGTTTATACATGAAGCTCAACAAGATTCAACAAGTTTTTGAAAGTTTAAAACCCATTTAAATCTGACATGCAAACAAAACCCAATCACGGATCACTTTTTAACAACAAAACTCATCTCAAAAACCATAATCGGTTTTAGATCAACCTTGATCTATCATCAAAGCTTCAAAAATAAAATACGAAGCATATTTATCCGAGATACATAATCTAGAAATCCAAAAACTCAAAACCCATACACCTCCCGTATCCACATGCAAGTTTGAAACCCATTTGAAACCCAAAGAAAAGGAAAGAGATTAGACCGAACACACACAAACTCATGAGCAACAGGTTTAACCTCAGATTCTAACTAACAATCTTCCTCAACCCCGATTCGCTTACATACAGTTTTAAATAACTCCAAAACCCCAAAGTCGTTCCTAAAGACCCCAAGGTTCGAAAATGTACAAGAAAGAGAAGAAAAAGAACAATAAAAGCTTGAGCTTACCTCAAATGGCAGAAACTGGAGGTCCGGTGACTCTCCGGCTGCATCTCCGGTGGGACATGGTAGCCGCATCACCCCTTCACGGTCTCTCCTTCTCGGCGCTCTCGGCAACTTTCTCTCTCTCACTCCTAAATATCTTTAAGTTTATAAAAGAAATGTGGGTTATAAAGCAGCCCACGGTTTTATATATATATATATAAAGTGGGGAGTTGTTTGGCATTTGCAAAAAGCTTTTAACTAACAATTTTGTTCAATTTACAAAACCACCCCAAGATTATTTTAAAAAAATTCTAAATTATGCATTTTCAAAATATTTAGGTTACCACAGAATATACCATGCAACTATCCAACAACCCTCGAGCAGAGGCTTGTCCAAACCAATAATGCAACCCCAAGCCAACCTGAAAATCTGCTGCATAAAAGCAGGGTGAGCTTCAACATGCTCAGTAGGAATAAGGTAACCTCTACTAATAATAATAATACAACGATACATGGAATATTTAAATATTCAGAATTTCCATAACATTTATAAAATAGTAAATAAATCAGTTGTAAATCTGTGTGGTCTTTCAGTGAAAAACATATATCGAACAGTTCTATGTGTCAAAGATCCATCGAAACTAGGCTCACGAGCGTATTACAAGTTATTAGTTCTTGGCTAAAAAGCCACCGGCACCAGCGTAACCAAAACCGACCACTACGGGGTCTGACCTCTCGAGAGAAACCGATCAGTTACTTAGAATACATGGCCAACTGTCGAGCCACTATGGGGCTATAAACTTCGGGTTCACACTAAGGCTCCACCCAGGACCATGGGCCCTTATAAAGAAACCTCCCAATGATACAAATTGAGCCAGAACCATGCATAGCAAGAATATATATATACAAACCAATTTCCAAAACGAGCAGATAAAGCTATTTATGAGTGGCATATAAACATATCAAAGCATTGTTTTAAAATCAATCATAACCATCATCCAAAAATAGGAGTGGAGTAGATAAACCATATGCCATCATAATATATCGAAAACCGTTCTCAAGGCACGTAACCTTTCAAAAAGAATGCATTTTCAAATCATGGCTTGCTTATATCATTTTCATTTTTCAAACCTTCAGTTTAGTCCAAAATCAGGGGAACATTTGATCGGAGTGTCTCTCAACTTTTCCATGATAAATCAATTCAAAAAAAAAAACAAGCATATGATTATAAAGTCAACATCTCAGTCATATTTACATAAACAATGTCACCATTAAAAGGTTGTGACAAAAACATGGATTCGCAGCGGAAGTGAAAAACAAAAATTTTTCTTTTATGAAAACAATCCATATACACAACCTTCAAGAATCGATTCAAGCATAGGGTTATGTATTAAAACATACAAGAACATATAATTAAAAATTAATAAACATGCTTACTTGTAATCCTTGCGAAGTAGCTTTCCTTCGAGTTTCAAAGTGATGAAACCTCCAAAGGTATCCACACAAGTGCAAGACTCCTTAAACCTTCTAGTCCTTCACAACACCTTGTGAGGAGCTAGCTTGGAGAGGGAGAGAGGAGAGAGAAATGGCTAGGGAGAGTGGGAACCCTAGAATGTGATTCTTCCAATTTAGGGTTCCCTCTCTTCTTATTTATAGACTTTCTCCTCTTTAAGGAGTGTTTGGTTACTAGTGCTAGCATGACCAAACATCCTTGTATAGAGTAATCCTATTCTTGGTTATGATTGACTTTTAATTAATTAACCATTAATAATTAAAGTCAAACATATTTCAAAGATAGGATTCCCCTCCCACAAGTTCAAGAAACTCACTTACACTTTATTGTGTGTGACCCTTTGGGTTCACCCTAACCTAGCAGTGGACAGGGACATCTCTATGTCTCCTAAAAATAGAAACTTTCTATTTTAAGGTTCAATTGGAACGATTCCAATTTTGCCCTCATTGATAACACTTTATCAATAGGCTTTCACGGGTCATGAGTGACATCTAGCAACATATCATGACGTACCCTAGGTTTAGGTAAATAGCAGAACTATGTGAACCCTTCATGTTATTTAATCCTTCATCCCCTAATGTCACAGTTAAGATAATAGGTATGGTTTTAGTCAAACCCTATCTTAACAACTTGATATCTGTCCCACAAAATATAATCTCAATAAAGTAATCACAGTGAAACACTTTTCACTGTTTACCTATCACTCTGGCCAGAGGTTCCCTTTGAGAATTATCTTTGTGAACTAATCTTGACATTCTCTCCATTAACTGAGAGTGATGATTCCTTATTGCACACTCATCCATCTTCATGCATAATTCATTAGAGCCAATAAGCACCGATTACAACCTTATGGATAAGGCTGTACAAGATACTATCAAACTCTAGCAACCTATGCATAAGACAGCTATGGTGTCTCAGGTCTAAGGACTACCAAATAAATGGACATAACACTAGAATATTCCTTTGACAGAACTACCATAGGAACATTCTTTGTAGATCATGTTCAGTGTACATATTCTATAATATGCACCCACAGATTAACCTAAGTGTCACTACACTGATAGGAAAGACTACCTATCCTCCATAGGAGTTAGTTTAAATCTGTGCTACTCTTCAAACGGTTAATTAAATATCCACTTTAATAAACCTTTAAGTAGGAACTCTTTTAGAATAGATGTATATGAGAAATATCAGTCTCTCTATCTCAACACCTTGAGATGCATATTTCTCTTATCATTTATTCATTGACCTTATCATATATGTTAGAACATATTAGATAAGTTATACCTTCCATATATTATAATAATATGAAACTTAATATACCCTTTAGGATTGATTTTAGGGCATACTTCTAACAACCATATGCCCGTTGTTATATATTTTCATGATATTGTCTATTCCCCTGTTTACATACATATTGAAGTAAATTCTAAACAGAAAGCCATGAGATATTAACAAGTTTTCAAAACGCATTAACTCTGTGCCTTGGTTTCATTTCATACAAGTGCCACACAATTCAACAGTTTTTAAATCAGTGTATTCCATGTATCTATTTAACAATTTGATAAACAACGGAGTTTCTCAAGCATTCGTAAATCATAATATCCAAATGTGTTTAATATTCACAAAGTTCTCAAAACAGATATAAAAAAATCATATCATCATTAGAAGTAAAATGTTACTTATCTCTACCTCAATGCAACGGTGTTTCCAACCCTTTGCGGCTCCACGAGCCTCCCCGAGCCTCCCTAATGCAATGCTCATGCACCAATGCAAGTGGTCCTCCAAAGGACCCAACCAAACTGGGAAACAAACATTAACGCAAGCAAGGACGATTAAAAGAAAGCACAAGCAACCACAGTTTCAAAAGTAAAGCAATACAACTCTCAAAACTACACACTCGCGACCCTAAGGATTCAGAACCCCCAAAACGCCAAACCCAATACTTTAAAACTTCTAAAACATATCCTCAGCTGTGTCAAGATACTACACATTGAATTTTATGGCCAAAATAAAGTGAAAATAGAAGGTATAGGCCAAAGAAGACAAAGTGCACACACGAGGGGCAAATTTGGTATTTCTATAATTTCTCTCTCTCCAAAAATATTTTGACCCGAAAACCTTCAAATTCATAAACTAGACTTCATAAGCTTTTCGTGCATATAAAGAACGTTAAAAACGAAGTTCATATACAAAGGTTATGGAGAAACAAAGATTTAAAGGAAAACAAGGGAAAATGCATCATTACCGATAATGGCCATATGCATTAACGGTAATGAAGGCTTTATGTTCAAGTTCCCCAAAGCATTACCGATAATGCATATAGCCATTATCGGTAATGCACTGGTCTGAAAGACACGCTCGAGCTGCAACAAAAGTTAACCTTCATTTTTCTTCAATCAATCATGATTTAAACCTTCTAAAACTATGAATTTATCCCCAAATAAACTTCAACATACTAATTGTATTTCATGCAAGCTTTGCTACAGAAAATCAAATAGGAATTTAAGTTTTTTTTTGAAGGTATGAAACCCATGGTTTCATCCAAGAATATCAAATGCAAAAAATGAAAATCCAAGCTTCTTGTAAAACCATATGCAAGTCTCTTTACCTCACTAGGTTTCAAAAATATTAGCTTTAAGTATGAACCTAATCACATGCAAAATAGATTAACTTTGAACCACCATTAAAACTCAAGTTTCAAAGCTCACGATGAGCAGCAATGGCTGCTGCTCACGGCAACTCTCAACCCAGCCCCTTTAAAATTAGAAATAAATCATTCCCAAAATTGAATCCCTACATGCATACTCGAAGAAAACTGGATATGGTCATCAGATTTAAAAGTGGAGTATGAGCACCTAGAAATTTAGACATGCACAACTCGAAATGTTTTCTCAAAACAGGGGCTTTCAAGAAAAATCCCAAAAATCAGTTTTCAAACTATTCAAAACCCACATGCAAACTGCATTACTTCACTGAATTCACCTAGACCCTTGAAATAAAAAGAGATCCAACATTATGTAGCCATCTAGACTTAAATAAAATCAGTTTTAACAGAGATTTCCCAAGATTTTTTAATCAACACCCATGAAACTCAAAACCATTTGCACGCATGCTAAAATCCAAATCCAAACTCCCCATCACAGCCACAGATCAAGATTCAAAACTTGAATCTTTGCAAAATCACACATTATAACATAAGACCAAACCTCAGGCTTCCCAAAAACCGGACATGCAAAGAGAGGAAATGAAAGAAATGATCGTGGTATACAAGAACTTACCTCTTGAAGAAGAAAAAAGGATTTCGGTGGCTTCTCCTGCAAGGTTTCTGCAACTCTCTGGTGGTTGGCACCTTCCCACAGCAGCTCCCTCTCACTCCCACTCTCGGCTCTCTCTCTCTAATCTCTTTAGAAGTTTAAGCTGAAATAAAGAAATAAGGGAGTAGTTGGGTTTTAAATAGAAAACCAAAGGGAACATGCCGGGTATTTTTAGAAAAGCTTTTTTTTTTCAAATTAATTTCTTTTATTTATAAAGACATCAAAATAGGCATTTTAAAATTTTGGGTTATCACATACCCAAACTGCCTCAGAACGCGGGCAGGATGGTACGACTAAACCACATCGCAGAAAATGATACATCCATAGTATCATGCGATGTCCTAGGATGGATGATCATCTTTCGAGCCATGGTAGGGATCCCAAATGACCTATATATACAGAAATTATAACATGCAAATTAAGTGAACTATAGCAAATATATTCAAACATACAACAATTTTATATTTAAACTTACATTTTCCTTTATGATATTATATATTAGCTGCCTCAGGAAGTTCAGTCTATTAGGGGCTTCCGTAGTTCTCATTGAGGATCGAGGCTTCCACTTCATTACTCGAGGTTTGCCATTGACGTATTCTAGGTCGAGTGTAGGCCGCTCCACAGTGAAGTGCTCGTATATCCAAGCCTGTATATAAAAAACATAAATGACGTTAGTATATGATAATCACTGATATAATAATTCAAAAGAGACTGAGTTTTTCAATCATGAATGTACCTCCAACAGAGTGAGATAGCCAGCTATCTATTTAACCTCTACCCATGTAGCATGAAAGAAAACCATGGAGAAGCGTAGCGGAAAGACAAAACAAAACTTTCTCTATAGTGTTCATCCCAAGGATGATCTCAATGTTGGGATTGTATACCCTCAAAACTATTATTGTCTTTTATATGTTTATAATAAATGATTTATTTCCTTTTATGCAATTCATACTGTGAACATTGTCTTTATTCAAGAGTTGAATATGAGTCTTTAATTACATTGAACATGATTTATCTATACAAATGGAGATTTGTATGTGAGATATATAAATCATATACCTTGTGATTCAAATTATTAATCACAACCAGTAATGAGACTAGGCATCTCATTTGTTAAGATTGTAGTATATCAATCTCTATATGATAGAATGTGAAATCTCTAATATTAAAGTTTAAGACTTTGAATTGATATACTAGTATACTTGGTGCACCGAGGACTATAAGAATCTCATTACATTAAATTACTATCCCTAGTAATGTGAATCTCATAAGTGCTAATTGTAATTACTCTTAATCCTGAGATAAAAATGAACTCTGATTCTTATCTTTAGTTACTTTGATTTACCAATGAGTGAGGTATCTAAGATCAACACCTCGGTATTTTGGGTAACTAGAGTTAGGGATTGAGAGAACATTATTAATAAAAAAGGAATCTACCATCTCTTATTTAAAGAGAGTAAATGCTCCCTTGTGCTAATCAAATGTTTAATTACTGAAACTGCGCAGTCATTTTAGTAAAAAGTTTGCTCAAATGTATTTAGTAATTAAAGGATTATTAATTAGGTCACAAGGAATATAAGAAATAAGAATATATATTTTGGATAGTAAAGGTTTACACTTTATTATATTCTTATGAGCATTAATTGGTGGAGGGGTACTATTGTAAGTATTTAGAATTATAAGGGTTTATTTATGAATTTCTAGATTGGAGTGAGATAATTATTATTTAGTGGAATTAATAATTATTTATTGGTCATCTATTTAAATCAAGAGTTGATTGGATGATAGGATTGACCAATAGGAGCCAAATTAGAAACTCCCTTTGGTCCCACTTCTAGTCCTAGTTGGAATAGGAAAAAGGGAGAGGAAAAGCTATAAAAGGAGGGCACACCCCATAGGGCCGGCCACTCGTTCTCTAGCTCTCCTCTTGATTTCTTTTGAGAGCCCACTCTCTCTCTCATTTTCAAGTATCCAAGGATCATAGAAGTGAAGAATCAAAGGAGCTGTCAACCCCCTCTTCTCCACATAGTCTCTACAAGGACTCAAAGGTATGATCTTTGATTTAAACCATTAAAGAAACATGAGTTCAAATCTGGATTTTTTTTTTTAAAATAGCTTCCGCAAGGTTTTAGAAACCTACACTCAAACGATGATAAGAATCAAAAACAAAAGATTTACAATAAATAAATGCTTACTAAATGTTCCTCTGCGATGCTAATCCCCAAATCCTTTGAGCTCCAAAGAGTATGAAGCCTCCAAAGAAGTCCACACGAACACAAAACCTCACAATCTTCTTGAACCTCTAATTGCTTAGTAATCAAGCTTCGTTTTTCCACATTCAGAGGCTAGTTTCAAGGGATTTGCACTATAAGTACTTTGTTTTAACTAGTTTTTGTTCTTATGTGTGTTTTTAGCTCTTATAGGTTATTTTTGCCCACAAACCAAGTTTTGATTGCTGCAAAGAGAGCTTATGAGTGAAGCACATCATAGGAGGATGCCAAGGAAGTTTAGAAGCAAGGAAAGGAGCCCAAAAGGAAGAAAAAGTGGAAAATTACTCATACTTATCGATAGGGGAAGTGACCTATCGATAGGTACACTCCTCAGGCAAAGAAAATCTGTAGAAAAGTGACCTGCATACATCACCTATCGATAGGGCACTAGGCCTATCGATAGGCCTATCGATAGGTGACCTAGCCTATCGATAGGAAGGGGCTCGGGGCAGTTTCCTATTTTGATTAGAAGTCTATTTTGACAAGTCTGTGCAAGGGAAATCATGGGGGTTCAACCTTGAGGGTTTCCTAACCTATAAAAGCAACCTTTGGAGGCTGAAAGAGAGTTCGCTTTCCATTGGATACATTGGAGCTCTTGGATTCATATTCTCTCTCTCTTCTACCATTTTTCTACTTGGATTTCTGGATGAGCATGGAAGAAATGAATACCTCCGGTGATTCAGCTCCGATCATGAGCAGCTAGACTTCTTTCATTAGGTGTAGATGAAGTTTGGTTAGTGGTTTTTTCCATGTATTGATTAAGGTTTTTGGTTTTGTAATGAGTTTATGACAATTGTACAACTTTGAGAGATTGTTTCCTTATACAATCCATTCTTTTATCGATTTATCTTTAATCATGATTGTTTTCTGTGATTTCGATTATGATAGTTGTGCAATAGTATTAATCGAATATGCCTATGTTCATCTAGTTTGTTCAAGCCTCACTAGGATAGCCAATGCATGCTTTGTTGCACAGGCTATGCCTAGTTTGGATGAATATTACTAAGTGAATATAAGCATAACATATTTGATGATTTATTATTGTAGTTTAGATCATCACCGTTCATAAAAGAATGCAAGACCATAACTTTAATCGTATACATGGTATTTCCATAACTAAAGTGGATTTGAAAACCCAAGGTTCCCTTTTATTGATTTAATAATTCGTTTTATTTTCGTTAGTTTAAAAAAACCAAGCAACTCATCAAATCAATAAATAGTTTGGTAACTAAAATCGAATACATCTTAGTTTTTAATAACCCAGCCTTTAGTCATTGTGGTTCGACACCAGTGCAAAAATTATTTTTCAACGAATTGAGGTTACTAGCACGAGTACACTTTATAAATTTAAATCTTGATTGAGAACAAGGAATAACCTCCATTGTTCGGAGCAATCAACCTCCACAACACTTTATGAAGATGCAAGCTTAGAGAGGGAGAGAGGAAAAACGGCTGGGGAGAGAGAGAGGACCTAGGGTTCGGCCTTGGGGTGTTTTCTCTCTAGAGTTAGCCTCCTCTAAATGATGATAGGGTTACTTAGTGCTAGCATGACCCATCATCAAGTATTTATAGAAAATATTTCCTATAATTATAAATTGACCCATCTCTTATTAACAATTAATAATTAGGGTAATAAATTATAATAAATAGGAATATTCCCCTCTCTTAAATTATGAGACTCACTTATGTCCTTATGTGTGTGACCCATTGGGTTCATCCCAACCTAGTAGTGGCATGAGTCATCTCATGTCTCCCAAAATAGAAACTTTCTATTTTTGGTTTGATTGAAATAATTCCAATTTTGCCATCAATGATAACTTTTATAATTAGGCCTTCACTAGTCATGAGTGACATCTAGCAACATATCATGACGTACGCTAGGTATGGGTGAATACACATATATAAATTAGAATTCATTCAAAAAGGAGGCAAAGGTCAAGTGATAGATCTCGATGAGTTATCCGAGAGTTCACAGATCAATACTTATACCACTCCTGCCCCTGTTGAGGCAGAACCTACTGTTACACCACCACTATGTAGATTTAATAGGATATCTGCTCCTCCAGTGAGATATGTGCATCTTCATGAGATGAGAGAAGAATTATTTCTTGGCGACAAGGAACATCCAGATAATCCTACTACCTACGAAGGAGCGATGTTGGCATCGACTCGAGAAAATGGCAAGAGGCCATAAAATCTGAAATGGATTTGATGTACTCCAACCAAGTCTGGACTTTGGTAAATCCACATGAAGGTATTGTACCTATAGGCTGCAAATGGATTTACAAAAGGAAGATAGGCTCGTACAGAAAGGTAGGGGACCTACAAAGCTAGGCTAGTGGCAAAAGGTTATAATCAGAAACAAGGTATTGATTTTAATAAGACCTTTTCGCCAGTAGCTATGCTGAAATCTATTCGGATCTTGTTAGCTATAGCTGCACACTACGACTGTGAAATATGGCAAATGGATGTAAAGACAGCCTTTCTTAATGGAAACATTGAGGAAGATCTTTATATGGAACAACCTAAGGGCTTTACATCCAGTGGTGAGGACCACAAAGTGTGCAAGCTACAACAGTCCATTTATGGACCGAAATAAGCTTCTCAAAGTTGGAACATCCGATTCAATGAAGCAATCAAATCATTTAGCTTTGTTCAGAATATGGATGAACCATGTGTGTACAAGAAGGCTAGTGGGAGTGCAATCACTTTTCTGGTCCTAAATGTGGAAGATATCCTAATCATTGGGAATGATGTAGGAATGTTATCATCCATAAAACTTTGGCTCTCTGGCAACTTCTCCACCAAGGATTTAGGAGAAACAACCTATATACTGGGTATAAAGATCTATAAATATAGATATAAAAGATTGCTTGCTCTCTCATAATCCATATATATAGATAAAGTACTGAAGAGGTTCAGTATGGAGAATTCCAAAGGGGGTTTGCTTCCCTTTAGACATGGAATTCATCTCTCTAAGGATATGTCTCCTAAGACAGACCAGGAAAGAGAGCAGATGAGTAAGATCCTTATGCATCAACTGTGGGAAGTCTCATGTATGCTATGCTATGTACTAGACCTGATATCAGTCATGCAGTAAGCGTTGTTAGTAGATATCAGTCTAACCCAGGTGAGTTACACTAGGTGGCAATCAAGAACATCATTAAGTATTTGAGAAGGACTAAGGATTTGTTTCTTGTCTAAGGAGAAGATGAACTCAAAGTTGATGGTTACACTGATTCAGACTTTCAATCAGACATTGATGATAGAAAGTCTACTTCTGGATATTTGTTCACTTTAAATGATGAAGTGTTTAGTTGGAAGAACTGTAAGCAGACTATTACAGCGGATTCCACTGAAAGGTTCTGTGAAAAACCACAGACATGGATTCGCAGCGGA
>JAESVK010000808.1:81598-92771 GCA_017140935.1 Hamamelis virginiana | reverse complement strand
AAACTTAATATACCCTTTAGGATTGGTTTTAGGGCATACTTCTAACATCCACTACAGAGGCCGAGTATGTAGCCACCTCAGAAGTTGCCAAAGAAGCTGTTTGGATCAAGAAGTTCTTTATAGAACTCGGAGTGGTTCTAGTTATTGAGTCACTTATACCTTTGTATTGTGACAACAATGGGGCCATTGCTCACACCAAGGAACCAAGATCTTATCAGAAGCCCAAGAACATTGAAAGGCACTTCCATATGATTCGAGAAATCATTGATCAAGGAGATATCAGTATGCAAAAAGTAGCATATGAGAATAACACTACAGACCCACTAACCAAGGCTCTTACTTAGAAGAACTTGGATCGACATCTTGAGAAGATGGGTATGAGATACATCACTAATTGTGTTTAGTGCAAGTGGGAGATTATTAGATGTATGCCCTAAAACCAATTGTTAGGTTGTATTTAGGGAATATTATATTTCATTATATTTATTTATGAAATGACTTATTTTATCATGTAAACTTGTGTTTAATTACTGTTCATGATAAAGTCCTTGAATAGCATGATAGAGAGTTGTATCTCAAGTGTTGAGATATAGAGACTTACAACTTTTAAAAATATTTATCCTAGACTAGTTCCTGATCATAGGTTTATATATTTGGGAGATTATAAACCGTTATGATTAGCACAGGTTATACTAGCTCCAATGGGAGGATGGTGAGTCTCATGCCATTTGTGTAGAGACACTATAGTAAACCTGTGGGTGCTTGTTAGAGAATAAGTACACCGAATGTGACCAATATGAGTACAGCTTATGAAATTCTATTTGTATGTCAAAAGCTGCTCATGTGTATAGTTACACTTGTAATCCTAAGACCTGAGACACCACTAGTTATCTTATGCATGGGTTATTAGAGTTTGATAGTATCTTGTACACCCTTAACTATCAAGATATAATCAGTACTCATTGGTTCTAATGAATTGTGTATGAAAATTTGTGAGTGTGCAATAAGGGATCACCACCCTTAATATGAAAGGGAGAATGTCAATGTTAATTCACAAATACTATCTCAACGAAGTCTTTGGCCAAAGCAGTGGGAAACCAAGAAAATAATTTTCAAGGGTTTGCTTAATTGAGATTATATTTTGGTGAATCAGTAACACATGATTAAGTTAGGGTTTGACATGAATCCATACCCGATTAACTTAATCATGGCATTGTTTGGTGAAGGTGCTCGTGCTGGTTTGGCTTGCCGAAGATGAAGATGATGGTGCTGGTTTAATGATGATGATGAAGATGATGGAGTGCTTGCCGAAGATAAAGATGATGGTGTTGGTTTGATGATAATGAAGTAGATGATGGAGTGCTTGCCGAAGGTGAAAATGATGGTGTTGGTTTGATGATGAAGAATAAGATGGTGGAGTAAACCCTTATTCTCGAGTTTGGCTTGCCGAAGGTGAATATGGTTTCAAATTATTATTTTTCTTTGTTTTAATTCAATTAATGGATTAATTGGGTTGCAAATATAATTGTATCTTGTATTTAGAATTGGGGCATTTACGGTATTTAAAATTTTTTTTTTTCTATACTAATGGGTTGCCTAAAAAAAAATTAGTGGGCTTTTAGTTAGAAAAGGATAAAATAAATCAATGAATATTTCAAATGGGCTGCCATTAGTAAAAATGTGTGCTGTATATGCTCCACCTATTGGTATAGGCATCTTATACGGGTTTTATTAAACCGTAAAAAATTTTAGTTTAAGATTTGGTCTATCCAGTATTCCTCTCAAAATAGTGAAAAAATGGGGATAACTCATGCAGTCGGACTTCACATGTATAAAGAATAATGGATAGTATTATCTGGGCAAGGCAGCTTATGATTATATGAACGGTGTTGGGTCTTGGTTGTAGTTGGGTATGGGAACTTCTGTATTGCATCAGCTCCCAACTGTCTTTAATGGCAGTGTTAATTCGAATGATATTTTCTTCTTGGGTACCTCAAGAACTCCACAATTTCACTCTTCTACTAATCATCTTTTCAGTTCTAAGCCAAAAAGGTCACGAATAATCAGGTACTTGACTTACTTTTATTTTTTTCTCTGTTTAATTTTTTAATTATTTCCCTCTGGTTGGTTACTAAGAAATCGTAAGAACAGAGGAGAAAATTCTATTTGAAACCCATAATAGTCCCCGCCCCTTTTTCTGGTTCCCAGAAAAATGAGAGGGAGTTTAAAGTTCTTTCCTTTTTGTTTATCTTTTCTAAGTTTTCTCGGCAACCAAACAGCGACTTCTGGTTTATATTTTGTTTGTTAGCTCTTTGATATATGTTCTCGTATGTTAAAATTAAGCACCACTATTACTCTTTTAATTGAGAAAAATAGCTAAATGAAAGATTACAAATGTAGATGGCAGTAGCAGAAACAGCTGGTTTTAATTATTTTGCTCTTTTTTTTTTTTTTTTCGCAATCTTTATTGATATGGATGCTTCAAATTTCTATCTAATGTTTATAAACATGTGTGGTTTGGAACTCGTTTTATTGTTATCATTATGTTAACTTATGTCCTGTTTGGTTGCTGACATACTCTTGGATGAAAAAAAATAAAGAAACGGAAAACTGAAAGCTTTTATACTTTCATTTTGTTTCTGTTCGGTAGAAAACAAAATAATTTCAACTCAACTATTTGATGGAGTTTGTTGAATTTTTGTTGTCTTTCAATTATTTTACTGCTTTTTAATTTCCACTGTTTTCCAGGCAACCAAACAGAACCTTAGATTGTTAACTTACTATTATTGTTATTATTATTATAGTTGGGCAAAATTTCATTAAACTATCTGAATTTGTGGTAAGTTTGTGAATTGTCCTAATGTAGATGCCAATCGACTAGCACCAATGAACCAAAAACAAGAAGGAATCTACTGGATAATGCGAGCAATCTCCTTACTAATTTGTTAAGTGGTGGAAGTCTAGGGTCCATGCCTATAGCTGAAGGCGCAGTCTCTGATCTGTTCGGTCGGCCTCTTTTCTTTTCACTGTATGATTGGTTCTTAGAGGTACTTAACCTTTTCACAAATTTGTCTACAGATTGTTTAATTAAGCGTTTCCTTGCATATATTGACTTCTTAGTTTAAATGTGTAAAGGTTTGATAATTTGGTTATGCTATGCTCTATTTGGTTTCAAAGGAGGAAAGTATAGGAAAATAATTTGAGATCTTAAATTATTTAGTTTCTGGTTCCCAGGAAAACCAAGAGTCAACTTTGTTGAGCTTAATTGTTCTGCAAAGCTTGATTGAGTTAATATTCTTGTATTTGGGAATCAAAAGGATGGAAAATATTCTTTTTTGGCTCCAGTTTTGTGGCAAACAAATGGAGAATTAATGCAACGTAACCTCCAGATCTTTTCCTCTAGTTTATTTATTATTCTCTCTTTTTACCGGCAATGATATATATATTTTTGATCAAGTAATAATTGTATTGATTGTATATTAGCTCTTAATGAAAAGGGCTTATAAAAAACCCCTGCACATGTAAGTCAAAAAAACCAAAAAAAAAAAAAAAGAAAAAAAGAGGAAAAACCCACCAATTACAGTTGTAACAGATAAAAAAATCTATGAAAAGAATCCCAATTATTTAAAACCTCCTAGTTTTTCATTCAAAAAGATATCTAGCTAACTTAAAATTTAGTTCTAGACTAGTGATCTCAACCTTGTAAAAAACTCTATGGTTCTGCTCTAACTATAGGGTTCAAAAAATTGCATAAGGTGCCATTTTCCGTATGCATAACAGGCTTACATTTTCACTCCTACACACCAACTCTCCCTCAGTTGAAAACTGGGTAGAACCCAGTGTATCACAAAAGTTCCAAAGCAAAAAGCCCACAAGAAACTTTCTACTTTGCAATGCAATAGAAGGTGGTCCACCGATTCCTCCACTCGTTTACACGTGATACAATGATTTAGTAGAGCACAATTTCTCTTCTTAAGGTTATTAAGTGTCAGTTGCTTGGTCTACATAGCTGTCCAAGAGAAGAATGTCATCTTTGTAGGAACCAACCACAACCATACATTAAGAGCTGGTAACCCAATCTTTTCCATATAAAGCACCACAAACCCAATCATGTCTGCAATGATTGTTTTTTATTTATTGTTCCTGATGATTTTATTCTTATTAAATCATAATTTTCATTTTTTTATTTGATTTTGATTTAAATTGGCAGCATGGCTCCGTGTATAAACTTGCTTTTGGGCCGAAAGCATTTGTTGTTGTATCAGACCCAATTGTTGCAAGACATATTCTTCGAGAAAATGCATTTTGTTATGACAAGGTAGATCTGTCTCTCTCTCTCTCTCTCTCATGATTTGCTTATTGTAGTTTCTCTTATGATATTTATAGCTGATATAATTATTGCCATATTTTGCATTTCTGATCTAATTATTGCCACATTTTTCATTTCATTTTTTTCCTAATTATCTTTGCATATCAGCTTACTCGATCCTTTTCGTGAATATGCACTCTAATATTTGTGCTGAAGAATTCTTTTCCTAGATAATCTATGCCATTCAATTTTCAACTTTTCAAATAGAAAAGGGGTGATTGAGAGAGGCTAAACAATATGACTACTTCTTGAAGAAAATCGTTTTTTATTTTTATTTTTATTTTTATTTTTTGTTTTTATGAACATTAATTGCTATTTGGAACTTGATTTTCTAACTAAAAGTTGACAATTTTCCTTCCTAATTAGATAATTGGTGGTTCTCCAATAATAGAATTCTTAATAGGATTATAAATGAATAAGCACCAATTGGACAGGAAAAAATGTAGCTAAAACATTTGTTGCACAAGGAAGTATAAATGAATGTGCTATTGGTGGCATAGGTGGCAGGGCACATTTCTAACATGCTGTTTGGGGTTGCTGCTATTTTACTGGGTTGCAAAGCACATAAATATTTGAAGTTTCAAATTTTAAGGGCCCATTTGGGGTTGCTGTTAGTGTTTCTGAGTAGAGAAGCAGAAGTTAGTGCTGAGCAGAACTGCAGAAGCTTGTGCTGAGCAGAACTGCAGAAGCTAGTGCTGAGCAGAACTGCAGAAGCTATTGAGTTGTGTTTGGTTACTGTATTTTGGAATTACTGTTGATGCAAGAAGCACTTTTCTACCTCTTTGGCAATCAGTATTAAAATTCTTTGTTGGAGGTTGTTATGACTGCTAACATATTTAAGCATTTAGAATATAATTGTTGGATATTGTTTTATCAATTCTGATCTTTTATACTTAAGTTGTCATATCTTAGGGAGTTCTTGCTGATATCCTAGAACCAATAATGGGGAAAGGACTTATTCCTGCTGACCTCGATACTTGGAAGCAGAGGAGAAGAGGTGAACAATTAACTGTCATTTTATTTAGGATTTGCATCTAACTTTAGCTTGGCACTTTAACTTATGATTGTGTATCAAAGTTCTTGTCATGTATTTTCTACAAACATTATATTATAATGAAACACCTAGTATGTTCGTTCAGATTTGAGTTTTTTTAGTGATAATCTATATCCTTGATAATTATGTATCATATAAAGTTGCGTTTTAGGGTGGTTCTGTAAAAAAGGTGATGTTGTCTTTGTGTTATAAACATACATTGTAGTTTTTGGTTATTGATTATTTACAAGTCTTGAATATTCAATAAGAAGCTAATACGTGGCATATTAATATGAAGGACATGTGGTGCCTAAGGCTAATTAGCCTTTTTCCTTTAAATAAGAATTCACTTGGGCCTAAGGCTTTTATCTAAAATGCAAGCTTATTGGGAATTGGGCAACAAGGGCATGAGGAAATTCGACACCTCAAGGCTCGTCCCCAACCCTTTTCTTTACACCTCGACGCTTTAATGCTTGTTCGGGCCAGTGGCAGGACCCGAGAGGCCTAATTTGGGTTTGGTGCGGGCTGTGTGTTGAAACATGCTATTTAGGCCCATTCATTTGGGATAGCTTGAGAGTATTGGATTGGTGGATAGAGTAAGGGCTAACTGAGCTATTTGTGCAGCCTAGCCCATAATTGGTTCAGCCCATCTTCTGCCTTGGTCACCATGGGGGAATGAGGTTCATTTTGTCGTTTTGGCACATGGTCTATTCAATATAGGCTCATTAAATAGGCCAACTCATAGGCCTTGCACTATAAAGAGGCCCAACTATGAGTGGAAAGATACTTCCATTGGCTTAAAGATTCAACCAATAGAATTCCATCACATGGGAGCCTTGATCTCTATATAAGGTGATTCATGGTTCACTGACAAGAATGGGAAATCCTAAGGTTAGATGCTCTAAGATTGATAATCTCTTATTTGAGAACTTCCAAGGACTATGTGCATTCTCAATGTTTGGAGCTTCACTCTCTTATTGCCACACCTTAGAAGTTCCTCACTCATTGCCTTGCTCTCCCCTTTGCAACACCCTTTTGTTACCTCATTAGTTTGGATGTAACTAACTTAGATAACTCACCTTCCTCACTCCCTACAAGAACCTTACCTATCAACATTTGGTGTCTCCACTAGCCACTAGGGAGGTCATTATTCGGGATGGTGACTATGAGGAGTTCTTGCCATTCTATAGAGGTGGAGTCCTCAAGCGAGGCATAAGACCGTCAATGAGCCCCTCAGCTTGGTTCCAAGATGACCCTAATGACTCTCTTGGCCACCATATAGGAGACATAAACAAATGCTAACAATATTGGCTACTATTCCCAAATCAACCACCCAAAGTTAATTTCCCAGAAGCAATTGGTTTGCAGGGGTAGCTAGAACCTCAGTAATTGGTGCAATTGGAGACCGAATAGCTAATATAGCTGGGACCTTCTTGGGGCAACTCCACCTACTGTACCTGTAGCCCTTGTCATCCCTCCTACCCCTGTGGCAATAAATCCTCCCAATCCTACTACCCAATATGCCTTCACCAACCTTATAACACCAGTTGTATTGATCCCTGAGGCTACCAAACAATCTCCTTTTACCTTAACCCAATCTCAAATATTCGTCACAATGGCGGATGTCGAAAATGTATTAAGTGAAACTCTTGCCTACCTCCTATCCTAGACTTTGACTTGCGGCCCCTATCCTTTGGCATTGACTAGCAAGCCCTATCCTAAGGACTACAAAAGTCCTTCCTTTCCCCTTTATAATGGCAAAACTGGCTACCCAAAAGAACACATAGTTAGCTTTAACGGCACCCTTGGTATTTATGCACTAGATAATGAGCTTTGCCTCAGGGAGTTTTATAAATCCCCTACTAAGGTAGCCTATACTTGGTATGTCAACCTAACCCCTCGATCTGTGCTGGATTGCTATGAGATGACTAACCTATTTTACACTAAGTTCTTTAGTATTGAGGAGCGGGTTATACTCCTCAACTTGGGGAGGGAGAGGAAGAGGTCGTCGAAGGATCTTATTGAGTATGTTAAGCATTTTTTTGGCCACACTCTTGAGTGGTTGGAGCCTATAAAGGAGGATGTCCTCGTTAATGTATGCATAACGGCCTAACGGGTATGACCGATGAATATCGTATCCATCTTGAGAATTTGGGTATCTCCACATTTGCATGTCTTCTCGAGTCTTCAAGGTGGACTTGTAATTCAGTCAAGTGTATTCATTGCCAAGATTGTTTGAGTTCCTCAAGGAATTCCCCAACTGTTGCCACTTTAGAGCAAGAATGGGGAGAGAGTCGTAAGCAAAGCGGTAAAAGAAAGATGACACACTGCCGCCGCCGCCGCCACCGCCACTCTTTCCTTGCTTCGTGATCAAGGTCCATGCCGTTTTTGATAAGTGGTTCACATACGGGGTTATCCGCCATGCAAATGTTGCTCAACCACCAATGGCGGAAGAAAAAGCAAGTCCAAACTTTTGTCGCTTTCATCAACACAATAAGCATCCTACTAAAGATTGTTGGACCCTAATAAGAATTTTCAAGAAAAAGCTAGATGTTTAGGATCTCATTCTCATTGGCAATGGAAATTAGATTATTGAAACCCAGTCTTTCCCTGCCTCTAGCGATTGAGGCAAATCCCATGCCATGGCTTTATCACATGAGCAAATTCCATTTGCATCTAGATATGCTTTTACAAAAAGTCTTTGATACAACACCTCTAGTTGAAAAGCTCTAGTATTCAACAAAGTTCAAAAACTTCTTTCACCAAATGGGTTTTATCTCTAGTGCCTACCTCGTAGCTACCAATGCTTTAATTAAGGTAGCCTAAGAATACAACGGGGAATGCTTTCTCACTGAAGGATCATTCAAAAAAAAAAACTGCAAAGCACTACAATGATTCCATAACTTTTACTGAGGCAGACGGGACAATTTGACAAGGCTTTTACAATCATCCTCTTTACTTGGGGGTGGTAATCAATGAGATGGAAGTAAAGAGGGTACTTGTGGCCTTGAACAACCTATTGAAAGATCTTGATTTGAATATGGGAAGCAGATGACTATGGGCTATGTGAATGTTGACTTGGCTGTAGGGCCATTGGAGCTTCGACTAGGTTTCTTGGGATCGATTCAAAGACTTATTATCACCTTCTCTTAGGGCAGCCTTGGATCCTTACACATGCGGCTGTGCCTTCCACCTACCATCAATACCATAATGCATGGTGGAGCAGCAAAAAGATAGATATACCAATCTCCAAGGCACCTTTCGAGTATCAAAAGTCTCGCATGACTGAAGCATCTTTCTTTTAATTCAAAAGAAGACAGGGATGCTACACCATCAAAGCCTAAAGCTATTATTTTTCCCAAATGGAAGGATCTTAAAAAATTTAAGCTTTCTAATGGGAAGGTTATATACCGTTTATAATGATGTGTGGGTCGGCATCGGTAGGGATGAAGCCAGGAATTTGGTTCGGGGGGCCGAACTTTAATTGATTGTTAGTACTTTATCCTAATTTTAAAAATTAACGTTTCCAATAAATTTTTTTATCGAGTTATTTTATGGTACAAGAAATTGCAAAAATTTATAATGCAAAAATATTTTATCAACTTTATTTTAATTCTACAATTGTCCTCTATGGGTCTCCATCTTTTGAAAGTTTTGTATGATGGCTTCAATATCAACCCTATCAAATATCCGTATCTTAATAAACACAACTAAATTATCATTCATGAATTGATATCCCATTTTATTACATAATTGATTCTTTACAATCTTTACGCTTGTCGGCTGCATGCTGCAGTGAAGGAGACCGATGTGCTTGGTTGATTACATGAAGCATTAAAGGTCCATTTGTGTTAGCTTTTTCTAAAATCACTTTTGGAGAATAATTTTTCAGATATCTCTTTAAAGTTATATTCAAATCATGTATTCGTATATCAAAACTTTTATATTAGAAGTGATTGTGACAAAAGCTGGAATCTCCCAACTTTTGCCACAATTACAAAATTTTTCCATCCATACTACCATCCCTCAAGTAATTTAAAAGTGATTATCTCTCTTAGATCAAGTGGGAATTTTAAGCTCTGAAAGTGATTTTAAGAAAAAGCTAATGCCAACGGGCCTAAAAATAGGAAGGGATGTTTTGAGAAGGAGAAGGCTTGACATGGGGTTAGGGCTTTTATGAGAAGGGGAAAATAAAAAAAAGGTTCACCCATAAGTCCCTAACATAAGTATTTTATACCACTAAGTCGAAGAATCTTCTTAACATAACAAATGGACAAAGAAATTTGGAATTCTCATGGACCTCATGGTATAAAATTGGACCTCGTGGTATAAAGTTCCAAACTTAGGGACTTTTGGTTATTTTTCCAATAAAAAAGGAGAGTAAGAAAGTAAATTGGAGGGGTTAAACAAATTTAGGGGGGGCATATTCAAAATTATAAAAAATTATAAGGTATAAAATTTTTAAAAAGAAAAGTTCAGGGGGGCATTTGCCACCCCGCACCCCTCTTGGCTTCGTCCCTAGGCATCGGAGTCGACCTTCTACTAGAGAAGGCCAGTTTAGTATAGGAAGCTTTACAATAATGTCCAACTAAGGAACCTAAAATGGCATTCGATGCTAAGTAAGATGGTCCTAAGCCTCAAGATGAGGAATTGGAAGGGGTAGATTTTGCGGACCTTGGGAGAAGGAAAACAACCTACTTAAGCAAGAAGCTTGCTGCCGAATAGAAGAAATCTTTCCTTGAGCTATTGAAAGAATTTCGTGATATGTTTACATGGACGTACGATGAAATGCCTGGTTTGGATACTGCTCTCATCACTCATAGTCTTAGCGTCAACCCAATAAGTCCATAACTGTTTCAATTAAACAACCACCCCACACTTTCCATTTAGAAATAGAACTCCAAGTAAAGGCCGGGATTCAAAATCTGCTCTCTATTTGTTTTATTCGCCCTATACAACACCCTCCTTGGTTTAAAAATATAGTGCCAGTTTAGAAGAAGAATAGCTAGGTGAGGTGTTGTGTAGACTTCCGCGATTTGAATAATGCTTGTCCTAATATGACTTCCCTCTTTTTATATTGACACTAGTGTAGATGCCACAGTGATCATTCCAAGCTAGGGAGGTTATTCCCAGCTACAATGAAGATTTAAATATTTATAAACCACGTGTTAACCTCAATTCAATTGAGTTTTAGTAAGCATGGGTGTCGATCCGCAGGGAACTAATTTCGATTAATGAAATGTGCTTAAACCTAATTCTAATCTAAGAATGTTTTCAAGATTGAATTTTGGTTAGTTGGCTTCAAGTGTATTGAAGCAAAACAATAATTTCAAATAATAAAAACAGTTTAAAAAGGATTTAATCAATGGGATGAAAACGACTTGGGCGAGGAATCCATTTGAATCTCAACTATGTATTTTAGTTATATGAAATCCTATCTCCAGTATTTATGTATGGTGGTTCTTCCAACTACAAGAAGGAATTACCAAGAATTATATAAATGTAAGATTTCAGCTTTCTTATCCTTAAAAGGCATGGATTGTCACGAAGCATGCACAATCCATCCTAATTAGGTCTAAGTACACTTAACCTTACATTTATTCCATTAATCACCATTGTAGAGCTATATAATCGCAAGCACAGAAATACAATTATATATTGGTTGATTTAACATAAAAGAACAGATTGAAACAATCTCGCAAAGCCATACAATCACATAAATACTTAAGAAATATTATTCATATAACTAGAAATTACAAAGCAAATCCAAA
>JAESVK010000808.1:34814-81588 GCA_017140935.1 Hamamelis virginiana | reverse complement strand
TGTTTAAATAGCTCCCTTACAAAAGTACAATAATACCCTTAAAATTACAGAGAAAATGGGGGCAAAACAGTCAAATCTGGCAAATTTCGGGATCTCTATTGATATAAGTGTTGCTATTGCTGAGAGCGGAAATCCCATAAACTCGTGATAGTGCTTATGGATCATGCCACAAAAAAAATTAAATCCGAATCCATTAACATGAAGAGAAGAATCCGTACCTTGAGATCTGTCTGGATTGATCTCAAAAATCACGAACTGTAGAACACTGCTCGATCCCTTCAAGCCTTCTACTGTATTCCCTAATGCCAGAACGTGAAGAGAGAGTGGCTCTCTATGTGCTCTCTTTGATGGACGGCTGCCTCTAGGGTTTAGAGAAAATATTTCGTCTTATCCTAGTGGTTGCCCAACATGGCATATATATAGGCTACGGTAGGGACCCAAAAGCAAATAAGTTTCGGGCTCCTAATGTAAATATTAAAACCTATTTACATTAATTATCATTCATTCCACTAAAGAATTATAATTGCACTCCCTAGCTTATTCGAAATTAAATTTCGAGCTCTATGTTATTAAATACTTATTAATCTCCCCACGTTAAGATTACAGATACCCGTTGATTAAATTAAATTACTGACAATATTATTTAATCAACATCTATTAATCTCCTTGAGACATTCCACTTAACTTATTTGATATGTCGGATACAAAATCCACCTGCAGGGTTTGACATAATCAAAACTTATAAGTATCCTCAAAGGGGTATCATCAATCCCTATACCAGGACCTGGATTCCGTCAATAATAAATATTCACCATACAATTAATGCAGTTATCCAACTCATCGAGATTATTGACCTATAAAGATCTCACTCTTTATGAATCAAAATAACTAACAATAAATGCATGTGTCCATTAATTATTTCGGGATTAAGAGTATAAGTATTCATAATAACCATGAGGTATTAATTATTTTATGTGTCAGTATAAAATAATTACCTCAATACGGTCCCGTTCAATACACACAAGTGTACTAGCACAAGAAGTTGAAACTAAACCATTCCCCGTAGTCAAGACAGACTTACTGAAATCATGTGCTACAATCTTACCGATGGTGTGTTCAACTCCATCTCAGATTGTGAACAATAAGCTTATATTCTACAAGAACTGATGATCTGATCTTCTGTGTGTAAGCCGAACTCTACACACCAGATCATCTACTATGTAGAATAAAAGACACACATGCATAACATTAGAAGATAATTTAATGCAAACACATACAGATTCTCATTTAAAATGCAATATCAGAATTCATTAATATAAATACTAAGGTCTATTACATAAAAACATGGCTTTTAGTATATAGCCCTAACAGCTATCGATAGTGGTTCTGTCGATAGCGCATAGATCTCTATCGATAGAGATCTTGTAACACTTGAACAACTTCAAACTCTAAGGCCATCTCTATCGGTAGAAAAGTCCCTCTATTGATATAATGCAAATAAATTAATTCTCGAACTTGGAACAGAGGATTTTGGCTATCGATGGAGCATTCTGGCTATCGATGGAATGTTCTATCGATAAACCTTCTATCGATAGAAATGGTCTATCGACAGACCTTCTATCGATAGAACTCTGTATTATGATCCTTGCTGCATTTCGACCTCTTCCTACTTCCAGCCTTCATCAAATATGCCTTTTTATGGGAATGTTATTTGCTTTAGTGTCTCATTGGGTCCTCTTCATTGGATGTTGCCAAAATTGAGCGATTTTGAGCCAAATTCATGTAAAAACCATAACTAACATTATTAACTGAAACTAAAGAGAATTAACATTATTATACAGTTATAAGACATAAGAAAGCATAACAAACCCTATATTTAGACTATGATTCTGTAACAATCACACAGTAGGTCACAAGATGTTTTTTTTTCATGGACGACTTCAGTGGTTACTGTCAGGCTCGAATGGCATAGGGGATGCTGAGAAAACTACCTTTAGAACACTAATGGGAAACTTCTACTATACAATCATGCCTTTTGGTCTAAGAAATGCTGGGTCTACATACCAAAGGTCTATGACTGTTTTATGACATGATACATGAGTTTATTCAAGTTTGTTGTAGTTAATGTGGTGGTAAAATCGAAGAAGGAAAAATGCCATTTGGAAGGTTTTTGAAAGATGTTAACGACATTGACTCTGTATGAACCCTCTAAAATCTGTCTTTGGAGTTTCAACTGAAAAGTTCCATGACTTAATGGTTTATAGAAATGGGTTCAGTATGGACCCATCCAAAGTGGAAGCAATCCAAGCTATGCCCCCTCTACAAACTCAGAAATAACTAAATTGTTTCCTGGGGAAGGTGTCCTTTGTGTGGAGATTCATATTTACCTTGGCAAAATTGATGAGCCGCTTACAACCTTTGCTTAAGAAGGGATTTCCTTTTGTATGGGAAGATTCAAGCCACCAAGAAGCCTTTGAGATGCATTAATAGCTTCGGCCACCATGACAACTCCTTTTCTTGGGAATCCTCTTATCCTATACTTAACTTTGATGGAATGCTCCATTGGGGCATTATTGACACAAGAGGTTAAAGGGGTAGAGCACCCAATGTACTATTTTACCAGAATCATCATAGGTCTTGAGTGTAACTATTCCGCCTTGGAATGGTATTGCTTAGTGCTTGTGTTTGCCACTCAAAAGCTAAGGCATTACTTGCTTGCTTATAATCTTTTAGTGGTTACTTGCTTTAATCCTATTTGGTTATTATTAAATAGACACTCTCTCTCAGGACGACTGACTCGATGGTTACTCTTACCGGTAGAATTTGATATTCTTGTTGTAACTCCTAAAATAGTAAAAAGTCGGGCCTTGGTTGATCTATAGGCTCAGGTCCATTATGTGGGATTGGAACACATACTCTATATGAAGGCTTTCTTAAAGCCTCTACACCTTCTATACTCAACAAGGTGCTCTGCTGTAAAAGCAACCCTAGAGGATGGAATGGATAGGTTGAATTAAGGAGGGGGAGGGAGAGGATGAGGGCATATGACTGTTGAAGGCTGATTCCTTTCGCTTATATGAGAGCGGACAATGCCAAGGGGACAGAATCGAGGGATGTCTTGATACCCTTACCAGTTTTGGGGCTATGAGTACTAGATGGGGTGCAGTGTGCATCCTCACCTCTTAATAGCGATGCACCTTCATTTTCTTCAGAAAACTCGAACTCGTCCTCTTTAGAGTTACTTAAGTCATCATCATGAGAGATTGGTATGAATACTTGTTAGAAAGATGTAGCATGGGTTGAAAGCTAAGAGGGATTTGGTTTCCCTCTACGTGGGTTTTTTAATAGAGGTTCATTGTATTCTCTCCCAATGAAAGCAACAGTTTCTATTGATTTAGCCTCCTCAAATGATACACCCAAAGTGTTCCGGTCATCATCTAGTATGGCAAGAGGGCTTGCTCCAAAAGGTGTTGATGGAGTCCCATTCTCATCCTTAACCTCAACCTTAAAAGGGGTAATGAAGGAGATTTTAGGAGGGCAATAATAAAATACGATTACTTAAATTTTTTGTGTGATTATGTACCTCTTTGGAGGTATTCTTAGGATGTGAATCCTGAACAATGGCATGAGCAATTGCTTGTGTAATAGGTTTCATCTGAGCAGGCAAGGCCTTGGCCTTCTTTTTCCCTCTTGAAGTTGTGGGTACAGGCACCTTAGACTTCCACTTTGTCCTCACTGCATGAGGGTCCTTCTCAACAACAATACCTCTGTTAACCCCTATGCTCAAAATGTTTTGTTGTAGCATGCTCGAGGATATGATCACTTTCCCCTTAAGCACAATTTCTTTTGGGGGTAACCATTTGGGTTGAGGAGGGCATTGAAATCGTGAGTCAAACTTGAAGACATCAAACTCTACACTAGCTGTCTTATTAACAAGGGTATGGAACTTTTTTAATTTTTTCTTCCAAGCTTTCTGCCAATTCTGAACGGCAACCCCTTGACCTGAAAAAAAAGGAAAGGTTGTGAAGGTGATAGACTTATGAATGTCCTGATGTCTCCCCAAAACCAAGGACACATGTTCTGGAAAGGCTTGTGCATGGACGTTGACAACAATGGAAGTACAGGAAAAGCAAGTATATTGAAAAAAAGAAAAAAAAAAAAGAAAAAAAGAAACCGCTGTACTTATTGGGACCTATGAGGCCCATTAACCTGCTCATTCATATATCCATACAAGGAACAAAGGTGAAGTGAAATGTACATACATCATGTCCCATAATGTTATACATATATAAATAAATACAAAATATGAATCCCAACATTCCTAGTATATAGGCTAAATCCAAATACAACAAACATGATAAACAACCGATGGCAACCCAAGTCTAGATGCTAATGTGGTGAATTTACCCAAAGCCAAAACATCAAAGCCCATAGCAAGGACAAAGCATTCGCAACTGGCGAATCCTCACAGTTAACCTGAAAAATCTGTAAAAGTATAGGTGTGCTAACGGAACCCAGTAGGAAATAATGTATCCCCCACCTACAATAATAATACAGATACGTGGAACATTATAAACAACATTTCATAATCTTAGGGTTTAGCAAAACTAGTTTATAAAGTAGTTCTCAAAAGTGTGGACTTACATTTTGTAATAACAGTTCTAAAATTCCGACCATTTTGTAAATGTGGTTCAATACCGAATAAACATTTCAAATCAAAAACCATTTTCCCGATTGTTTTCCCAAAACCATCTTGTTTCCAAAGCCATCTCATTTCTTAACTGGAAAAGTCAGAACCATAACATATCTCATACGGGATTGGGCGTGTCAACACGTGATTGGATTCTAGGCTAACAAGCCTTAGGCTTTGGATAAGCACTTAGACCACAACGAGTCCTTCTTCTAAGGGTAATTAATGGGTATACCGACTAAATAGGTACAATAGGCCAAACGTGCACAAGTAGTTAAACGAGCATGGCAGTCAAACGGGCCAAAATTCTTAGTATCTCATCTCATCTCGGCCGAGATGAATGAGGTGATACCATAGGTGAGATGGAGGCGGTGCGACTCTTTAAGGTAGTGATTGCCCCCCCCCCCCCTCGGCGCCGGTACTGCTCTTTTCTCTTTCGGCCAACCACAAAAAGTTAAGTAGGTAGGGTTGCTTTTTTTGTTTTTGTGTTTTGTTTACTTATTTAATATATAATAGATATTTATAATATATTTTGGATTTTTTTTTTATTTCACTTTAGATCCAACATTATTTTATAATTAAGCATAATTACATGCATGGGATTTATTTTACGTAAATTTTTTTTAATTTTAATATTTTGTTTTTATATTCTTTAATTTTTTTTGGTTTATATGCCTATAATAAGTCTCTAACATAAGCATTTTATACCATCAGGTTAGAGTTTTTTTATTTTTTTATTTTTTTATTTTTTAATATAACAAATAGGTAAAGGAATTTGGAAATCTTAGGGACTTTATGGTATAAAATTAGACCTCGTGGTAATGCCTTAGAGCATGTTTTTTATTTTATTTTATTTTTATTTTTAAAATTTTAAATTTTTTAAATTTTAAATTTTTTATGTTTGAATCATACAGTGAAATTCTTCAAAAATGCGAAAGAAATCAGATTTATGATACATGAGATTAATCCAATAGAACTAACTATAATCATCAATAAAGGAAACGTAATAAGAACAACCACCCTTAGTAGTAACCAGGGAAGAACCCCACACATCAGTATGAACAAGTGAAAATGATGAATCAGAAATAGACATACTTTTAGTAAATGGCAAAGCCTTCATTTTTGCAAGTTTACACTCACTACAATCTTGAATATCATCAATAGGGACTTTGCCTAAATGGCCAGTTATAACAAGACTTTTTAAGATAGAACAAGACTTTTTAAGCGATCACTAGATACATAGCCTAACCTAGCATGCCATAAATAAAAAGGAGAGGACTTATTTGTAAGAGAAAATGAAGATAAAGCTGAAGAAAAACTAGACTCGGGAATCTGAAGATTATCCACCACATATAAGTCACCATTTCTATGCCCTGTCCCAATCTGTTTCTTGGATACCCGATCATGCACAACACAAGTCAAAAAAGAAAAGATAACATCAAAACTAGAGTCAGATAACTGACTTATAGAAAGCAAATTAACTGACAATCGAGAAACAAACAACACATTAGGAATAGAGAGAGCTGAGCTGGAGGAAGGAAGGATAGAGCCTATATATTTAACATTCATGTGATATCCATTTGCAGTAGCTATGGTAATAGGAGAAGATGGAGAGATACAATTTTTAAGGAGAGAGTTTGAAGTTATATGATGAGAGGCACCAGAATCAAAGATCCAAATGGTGGAAGAAATACTTGAAGAATCAAAATTACTCAAACCTGAGTGCAAAGTGGACATAGCAGATGCCTGTGACTGAGATTGAGATGCGAGCCAATCTTGAAACTGCTGAAATTGGTCAAACATGGATGGTGCTGGGCTAACAATGGGTGAAGCAGCAAGAGTAGCTCGAGGACGCGATTGAACTAGAGATGGGCACGGAGCAACTAGTTTAGGGCAAGCATGTTTCCAATGGCTTTTCTGGTAACAAAAACTGCATTCAACAGTAGCCACATGAGGTTTTGGTTTGCCAGTGACCTTGATGATAGGACTAGGTGGTGTAGGAAGTAACGGCGCTCTTGATGCAGCGACAAACACAGAAGCATCAGAGGAACTAGGTTGGCACAACTTGAGACGAGTTTCCTCAGCAATGAGCTCTCGAACTGTCGCAATAAGGGAAGGGAGAGGTACCCGGTGCATAATAGCCCCTCGAAGGGGTTCAAATTGTTCCCGAAGAGTCATTAAAAATTGAGTGAGGCGTTGACGATCCCTCTTTTGGAGATAGCTATCCATATTCCATACTCAATAAGTTAGGTGGATCCATGAGGGCCAACTGATACCAAAAGCTAGTCATCTCAGTGTAAAATACTTGAATCGATTTCTCACCCTGTTTGCCAGTTCGAATATGACCTTCTATTTCATATTCTTGAACATAGTTGGATTCGAGATAGAGGTCTTTAAGATATTCCCAAACCAAATGAGTAGAATCAAACTTCGAAAATTCTTGACCAATACTTGGTTCCACCAAGTTGTGAAGCGAAGTAAGAACTTGAGCATTTTCCATCTTCCATTTGGCCAGATTCGAAGCATATTCGTCAGCTTTAGGATTCATAGGTTTTGGACTAGTCTTGTCAATGTACCCCCATCGTCCACGACCAATAGGAAAGTTTTCCATAACTTTGGCTTAGTAAGAGTAGTTATTCTCATTCAAATGGATGCTAATTGTCTGAATTTTCTCATCGGCCATTCTTAATCAATTGAAACATAAATTCTAAAAGAAAGAATACAAAACAGTAGGTAGAGAGAGAGAAGGTGCAGAGGCACTGGTGCATTGGAAATGGTAGAGGGAAAGAGAGAGTTGCAACAGCAGCGGCAGCAGCAAAGACGGTGATTAAAAGAGAGAGAGAGACAACAACAACAGCGAGATAACGCAGTATCAGTGGCCAAGAGAAAGAGGGAGACAACAGTAGCAAAAGGAGAAAAGGAAGGGGCAGTGGGCAGCAGCGGAGGCAGCGACACTAGTTGCAGCAGTAGCGACAATAGCAGAGGTTGCGGAGGGTAGAGAGAGCAACGGCGGCAGAGGGTAGCGATAGTAGCAAGAGAGAGAGGCAGCAGTCTAGGGCTCTGATACCATGAATGATTCGTAGGGAGAAAAACCCTATCAGCTATGCAATCTTATTCCAACTTAAAACAATATGAATTACAAGCCTATGATTTATGGAGAAGTTATAGCATAAATATGGAAAGTCAACTCTAAGAAATATAGAAACCTAGGAAACATAGAAACTCTAATACATGAAAACTAAAAAAATAGGAAAGAATATAATACAAAATATTTACAGCTCACCTTTTTATCATATCATGCACTTTAAGCCATTGATTTTTCTTGTTTCATGGTTCTAATATGATTGCCTGATTTTTTATGATTTTTTATGATTTTTCTATGATTATTTTATTTTATTTTTTTAAACATTATTTCATGCCTAAAGTTGTTTCATGCCTGATACTCGACAAGACGTCCGCGACCGCAACGTCTGGGCGCAAGATGTGATGACATTCGCAACTTTGAACCATGCATATGACATATTTCTAAAAGCTACATATCAAATTTTATAGCCAAACTCCAAGTGGTTTGCAAAATATAAGCGAAAGAAGTCAAGTAGTCCCAAGAAGGGAAATTTGGGTATTTCCAAAATATCTCTCTCTCCATAATGAATCAGACGATGGGATTACCTTGGCTAGAAACTAGATTTCTCAAGCTTTTCG
Source organism: Hamamelis virginiana (assembly GCA_017140935.1). Classification (NCBI taxonomy): domain Eukaryota; kingdom Viridiplantae; phylum Streptophyta; class Magnoliopsida; order Saxifragales; family Hamamelidaceae; genus Hamamelis; species Hamamelis virginiana. The sequence goes on along the minus strand of JAESVK010000808.1, from coordinate 73,196 downwards.
AGGATATAAAGATCACCTAAATCCGAGTCTGGACGAGAAAGATACAACCATACAAGCGTTTGAAGTTGAGGCTGAAACACAGGTTTTTTGTGGTACAAGGGCAATATAGATCATTCCAGACCCAAAATGGATTGATCTAAACCATCCCAACACATATGGATTTGTCCATAAAGGGTCTGGATCAATCCAAACAGCTATTGGATTGCAAAGAACACTTTTGGGAGCATCTGGATTGATTCAGATCGACTATGTATTGATCCAAATGTCCAAATCTAGCTTGAAATGGGGTTTTGAGTGCCCAAAACTCCACAACCAAGCCCAAATCATCAATATTCTTAATACCCACCATGGATCAACACTCAAAACACTAAAAAACATTAAAAACCCCACCAATAAACTCACAAATATGAGATCATACTCAAGGATCTTAAAAAAAAAACCCATGAAACCCAACAAACACAACCACAACTCACTTTACCAACACCCACAACCCAAACCACCATCATCCAACCACAATGAGGGTTAGCAACCCTCTAACACCACAAAACCTCAACCAAAACTCATCAAACCATAAATACAAAATCAAAACCCAAAACCAAAAGAAAAGAGAAAAAGAAGAAAAGGAATGAAAACGAAGGCTTACCTCAATTCGGCGACTGAACAGCGATGAGCTCCTCCTCCGGCGACCCTTTTCTCTCTCACGACTCTCCCAAGCTCTCTTTGAAACCCTCTTTTATTTAGCCACACGAATGAATGAAGAGAAAAGGGTCAAAACCCTTTTAAATACCTGTTATATATAGAAGATTTGGGATTATGTATTTGACAGACCATCAGAATTGATGCAAAGACATTGTGAGAAAGCTTACAACATGGAATCAAGCTTTATGGAAATATATGAGCGGAGCAAAGGATATTTGCGGAATAAAAGCAGTAACAAGGCAGTGAATTAAGGCAATAAGTTCTTTATGATGCGGAACAACAAAATACAGTGTGGAGTAGTAAATTTTATAATAAAGAAAGATGTGGAAAATATTATAATTTTGGAAGGAGAAGTATATTGCGGAACATTGAAACTTGTGATCTTATACTTCACAACATTTAAAGTCACATACTCGCATGCGGACTAAGGAGCAGTGAAAATCTGGTGATCTTATACTTTGCGGCATTTAAAGTCGTGTAATTAAATAATTGTAAATTTTATGCATGTGTCAATTAATAATAGAAATGTAACAAACTGAGATTCTGTTAGAGAATTTTAGTCTATAAATAGAAGGTAGATGTCTTCAACAAGGGGGAATTTCCTTTGGTCTTTTTCTAGTGAAAGAAAGTGAAAAATCATATTATTGCTCTGTAAAGTTGGGAGAATTGAGAAGTATTAGATTTTGTACACTGTAAGTATTTGTTTATTGAAGTATCAATAAAGAAAAACAAAGGTTTATTTATATCTATTTTATGCTATTAAGATCCATCTAAATCATCGACCAATGATAAATATACATCTTCAGATGTAGATTTATCATTGGTAAAACTGTCTCCTTACCTTGGATTATTAATATGATTGATTATATATTTCAAAGTTCACCTCCTATGGAAATGAGAATAGTTGTGACAGGACTACTCTCACTATTATTTCCATGGAAAAAGGATGTCCAGAAGCCAGAGGTGACAATACCAAATGGGACATAAAGCGGATTTTTGAAAAAGAAATAAATGAAAATAAAACCAATAAATAAACCAAAATTTAACAACTTAATAAAACACCCTAAGTCCCAACTAATAATATGAAGGCTATGTGTATGGGCCACCAAGCCCTACTAGCCTCGTGGCTCAAACCCAGAGCACACAAGTAACCACATGAGGCCATAATACACATAAATATTATACAATACATGACACGTGGCCAGAAGTTGAGACGAGGTCTCACACCCTGATCTAAACCAAACTACATGGCTGCCTTCTTTGGATGGTCCTTTGCATCGATGTGATTCTTAAGTGGGATATATACCCGACCAACACCATGCTCAAGAAATAGGTGTCTCTCGCGTATACTCCACTCTCTGAGGTGTATATGAAGGTAACCTCTCCTATAAGAACAGCTGTAAAAATGTAGGAGCAACATAGGATATAAGCGTGTAATGCCCCATAGAAAATCTCATAGCCAACCCAACCATATCAAGATGATAGTGTAGAGTTCCTAGGTAGGCAGTAGCTAGAGAAAAGCGCTCAATTTGGGAAATCTTGATGGCTAAGGCATACACATGACTGCTCAAAACCTCATTGGGAGGCCTAGGGAAGCTAAACCTCGATTATTTTATCAAATATATATTTAAGAAGTATTGAGACAGCTTTTTATTGTAAATTTAGAATTATTAATAATTATTTAGATAAAGGTTCTAAAGAGGAGGGAGGAGGCTGAAAGTAACATAAATAGAGTTAGAAATGATAAATTTTAAATCTCATGCTTTACTTAAAGATAGCTTTTGACAGACTACTGTTACACAGTCATGATCAGAGTTATGGCTCCATATAAATAGAAGTTTTATATGTTGTCATTTTCCTTGTGCTAATGTTTCTGAAGATAGATGCTTTTATGGCTGTTACTTGCTGGACCTTGTTCTTATCAAAGTGAAACTTTTTAATTTGTTATGAAATAATTTGCAGTTATCGCTCCTGGGTTCCATGCCTTATACTTGGAAGCTATGGTCAAAATATTTACTGATTGTTCTGAAAGAACAATATTGAAATTTGAGAAGCTTCTAGAAGCAGAGGATTTGAATGGAGGCAAGACCATTGAGTTAGATCTTGAAGCAGAGTTTTCAAGTTTGGCACTTGATATAATTGGGCTTGGTGTCTTCAACTACGACTTTGGTTCTGTTACAAAAGAATCTCCTGTTATTAAGGTTTGAAATTAATATACATTGCATTTTTGGGTGGCATTTTATGTATCTTTTGCTGTATGTAATGGTGATGTTTTCTTTAGATAATTGGTCACTTATCTAAGTTAGATGTATCTATTGTGCATTGAAGGGCTGGTCTTCTTTCACTTTAGTTAACTTACAGATGAAATTAAAATTTTGTTGTGTGTTGCCTTTTACTTTTCTTTGGCAATGAGCAGTCTTCTATTTTCTAAAGTAAATATGCTATTAATAACGATAACAAAACCTATTATATAATACTGCAAATGGTTTTTTCTTGAAGGATAGGTGCACAACAAACTGGAATGATGAAATTTTGTTCTGGATGTCTGAATAAAAGGGATTTCCTAAATGCATCTTGCTACTACTAATTTCATTGGATCCTCCTATTCTTGTATGTGTGTTATTCCAAAATCCAACTAGTGGTTCCCTTTTTTATTGCCATTTACTTTTTTATTATCTTACTGCTCCTTTGTTGTTTGTTTATAATCTTACCTTCTATAAAGAGGGTTGCATGCTGTAGACGGGTAGTATAAAACCTTTTCTATAACACTATGAACATGAAGCACAAGTAAGGAGTTATATGCCCTTTGTTAAAACTGTTATAACAACAAGGGGAAAGGAAAAAGAGTATATGGTTTGAAGCTCTAAGAAGAGACATTGTGGTCTATGTTTTATTGGCAGATATAGGACCCATTGAACAAATGGAAAATAGGTAGCATGGATGAGGTGGTGTTGAGTTGGGTTGTCATTTTCCTTCATCTTGAGGTTGTTCAAGGGCAGCTATAATAAAATTGGCTAATTCATATTCAAAATCACTAAAAGCTATGGTTAGTTGGTTAATGAGATTGTAACTTGTAATTGTTTTAGGATATGATGAAAACTTAAATTGAAGGATGCAATCAAAACATTGGTGATTAGGGTCATTATCTAGGAAGACAGCCACATATAGTGACGAGGTGGCAATATTTCCTTGGCTTGAGGAGAGTATAGCAACTCGAGAGTGAGGATGAGGGGAATATAGGCAATGACTTTACTCGGGGAGACCTCAAAAACCCAATCTAGATTCCTAACCCAATGGATGGGGTTTCCGAAGTGGCTAAGAGAATATCCCTCCAAATGAGACCCCGTTGGTCCCTATAGACAGAGGCTTGTATGTTTGCCAGCCTTGGTGGTAGTTGTGCTTGTAGGCCTAGAGCCAATATCATGGCTTGGGTACTGGTAAGATGCAAGCCCTACCAGCCCACCTACCACTTTTATAATTCAAGCAACACAGCTTGCATAACAACGCTTTTGGTTGGTCAACCACTCTTGTAACGTGTTGTACACTGCAAATGATAAATGTTCAAAGGACTGTTTACACTAAAGTAACAGGCCAATGAAAAAATGCCTCGTAACCAATTAAAGAATGAGTTTAATTGGCTAAATGGCTTACCATTTAATGAAGGACACATGTCCAAGTCAGTTTTAAGGTGAACAATCTGGAGAAAAACCAGAATTCCCACACGCTCTTCAAATAACAGCAAAAAACTGCTTTGGCGGTTACTTTTTGAACATTTAAGCACATTTTAAATATATTTCCATCAAAGAATGCAACAAGTAACTGCTAATAACTGCTGTAGCAGTTACTTTTTATATATTAAATATGTTTTAATTGTTTTTTATAAGAGAATGCATCAAATAACTGCCAAAGGTAGTTATTTTTTGAATATTTAAACATGTTTTGGTAGTTTTTTATAAGAGAATGATAGATTTTCGTTCTCAAACATTTAAAAACCAGTCTGTAGCAGTTAATTAAGTAAGAAAACAGATTTTTACAGCCAAGTGGAAGTTCCAGATTGGGTTGAAGACGGACAGTCAGAAGCTTCAAACCAATCATTATGCAGCAAATCTCCATCAAAGCAGTACACATGGACTCCAAACAAGATGCAGGAGCACTTGACACTTGTCAACACCTCATTTGACACGAATTGAAGGTAGTTACCTTGCAAGTCTATAAATAGAGGAAGAATCCTCCATGCAAAGGGTTCAACAACCACACAAGACGCACGTCTTTATGCATATCTTTACTTTATCTCTTCTCATCTCAATGTATCTCTTAACTTAGGACTTCTTTTCTCATCCCATACTCTCTTTCTATTCGTCTAAGATCTCTCTCCCTTATTCCTCTATCCTTTTCTTCTAAGATCTCTCTCCCTCTCTCTTCTATCCTTTTCTGTCTGATTGCTTCGAAAGACTTTAATAGAAGTGTATAATTGCTGTACTAGAAATGGAGGTAATAATATGATTATGTGGTTTCTTCGAAACATTTTATTTATTGCTTTACTTGTTATATTTCGAGTTATTTATAATTATTTTGCCTTATTTGATTAATTAAAAGTCCTTTTCATTGAGGCGAAGCCGAATTCCCACAATTGCCTGATTATAATATCTTGGCTCGATTAACTTCGAACCAATCTTTTACCTTGAAACGGTGTAAGGTCAACCTTTCTGGCACGCCCCCCACTTCAAACCATACGTGTGCAGTTGCCATCTTGAAGATTTCTTGAGGGAACAAGGACATGTGGTCATTCCTCATCCTCAGAAAGGCTGAGGCACTTGATTTCCAAACAACCTTGGGTGGCCACAAACCTTAATGAGCCTCTACTCTCACCATTAAGCCCAGAGCCTCTAAGCTATCCCAAGTTACACAATGAGGTAAGAGTTCAAGTTGAAGGTAATCGATGTAAAAATAGTGGCAGAAGCAAATAAAAACAAAACTTATATATTGATTCCCACAACCAAGATCAAATCATGGTCTTATGCAAGGTTTCAAACACAAAGGCTGCTGTAGAGTAAATTCTAAACTTACATTGACAGCCTTAAGATGCAAGGAAATGAGCCATGGAAGTGAATGGCTTCCAAGAGTGTCCATACAAACAGGCATGCTTTGGTTCTCCTTCAAAATCCTCTTTTTTGATGCAAAAGAGAACAAGAGAAGAGAAGAAAGAAAGGGAGAGAGCTAGGGCCGGCTGTATGGAACTATTATTATTATGTGCTTGCATCACAAACATCATAAACCTTATATAGGGTCTACTAGGAGTTGCAACTTTATTAAAATTGCACTTTTAAGTCCTCTCATTAACTCTTAATCATGGAGGTTTCCAATCTAACTTTTAATTTGGGATCTCTAGCCCTCAAAGAACCTTAGGATATTCATTATTCTTAATGCGTGTGACCTTTTGGGTTCACAGCTATCTAGTAGGCATGGGCACTGATAGTGGCTTAAATAGAACTGGTCTATTTTGGGTTCATATAAAACTCTTTCTAATTTCCCTTTGGTGAATAATTATCAAAATTATTTCTCGGGGTTCTACTAGTCATGAGTGACACCCTGCAGCAGATCATGAAACACCCTAGATAGTATGAAATCAAATAAGTGAACCATTCTGATTACAGTTAAGATGAGAAATCCTTCCATCATACAATGTCTCAATTAAGTCACTAGGGCATGGATTTTTGTCAAACCCCTAATTTAACCCTAATTTAATAATATGCAATCAATCCACTGATATTAATTCATGTTAATGTACTTATAAAACTCTTCTCAAAGTCGCATCACAATTTGGCTAGAGATTCCTTGAGTCAATGAATAAGACACGATATCATTAATGCCAATGAATAAGACACGATATCATTAAACATTTCTTAATTGATCAAGATCTTGATCGATCAAGATTTTCACTATCTTAAATATTTTTCTGTTCTGAATCTTAAGTGACAAACAACTCATCTATTTGAATTCCTAAAGAAAGTTATGATTGTTTTATTGCAAAGTGTTCACAAATATTGTTTTGAGGTTTTACAAATCAAACTAAAATTGAATAAAATGATTTTAAGAAACAATCCCAACCTAAAGTGATTAAATTTGGCTTCCACTAAAAAACCAAGGTATTGTAAGGTCCATTTAGAGACTAACCACAAACCTAAAATTGAATCAAATGCATTGAAGGTGTCTAAGTCACTTACCATCTGAATGTTTGAAATCAAAGTTTTTGTGATCTTCATTCTTGAACGACTTCAAATTTCATCTTTACTTTTATCAATGATGATTAATGATGGACAGTGGACCCAATAAAACTTTGACCAAGTTTTGACTACAGAATATGCTAACACGAATCTAGGACATCACATAGACTATCTTGTTGAAATTTAAGACCATGATTAAGCCACATTAGCTACAGAACTTTTATTGTAAAGCAAGGTTTTGAAAAATGTGCCTTAAGATGTGCTCGGGGTGCATTTTAGAGTGAGGTCACAAGAAAACTGCCTTAGGCATAAAAAGTTGGGCTGGGCTCGTGCTGGGTGTATGCCCAAGAGTTAGGGCTTACGCCCTAGGCGCACCCTTTATGCCCTAACCTTTGAATAGTGACGCCGAAAATGGAGAAAGAAGGAAAACGCAAGTGAAAACTTAGGGACAACTTAGCTCACCGCCCAATAGAGATCCACCAAAGGGAGACAAAGCAATAATATCCTTCTTCCTAAAAGCCAAAGGCTGAAATTCATTCAAATTCTGGAAGTTCTCTAACTCAATTACATGACTAAAAACTCAAATAAAGAGGCATGGAACAACCCTCCAACCATAGGCTATTTCCAAAGCTAGCAACATTTCCCATGCTGATATCACAAGCTTTAAGAAAATATAAGTAAACTAGAAAATTAATTGCCCAAGACTTAATTATAATTTAACCATAAATAAGAGACTTTGGAGAGACGAATGATCTTCGAGATAGATGATTCCAGCAACCAATGAGGTCCCAAAATGAGCTGGAACAAAAATTGAAAACAGGGGAATAAACTGCTGCAGAACTACATTTTCACCTTTGTTCTCGCTCAAAATTGAACTACCTCAAAATGTTTCAGCACGTGAGCCTCATACCAAATTAAAGATCTGGAAGTTTCCGAACTAACAAAATAAACGGTGCTTAAAAAGAGTTATGGAGAGGAAGATATGACCATTTTATTACAACCTGTTTGGACTGTCTGCACTACACAAGAATGCTAAATTTGAAGTTTTTTTGCACTTTTCTTTGATTGGCTCTTTGGTTCTTGTGCTTGGAATGCCTGGGCATCATTCTCCCCCAGTTGGAGAAGACTCGTCCTCGAGTCCAAGTCATTTTCCTCATCATGATAAGGAGAAAGATTACCAACATTGAAAGTAGTTGAAAGACCATAATCCCTTGGAAGCTGAATCTTGTAGGCATTTTCACCAATTCGTTGGAGAACTTTGAAAGGACCATGAGCTTTGGGCTTGAGTTTACTGTAACGTCTAGGTTGAAAGCGCTCCTTGTGAAGGTGAATCCATGCCAAATCGCCTTTCTTGAATACAGCAGGCTTCCTATGCTTATTGGCATTGTTGCGATACTTCTGATTTTGCTTGATGATTTGAGCTCGCACTTGTTCATGCAATTTCTGTATGTACTTGGCTTGATCTGCAACATCTCCATTGAAGTGATGAGTAGTAGGAAGCGGAGCCAAATCTAAGGGACTATTGGGGTTTTTACCATAAACCACTTCGAAAGGACTAGTACCCGTGATTTGACTAGAAGATCAGTTGTAAGCAAATCCAGCTTGAGCCAAGATAAGATCCCATTGACGAATGTTGTTACCCACTAGACTTCTTAAAAGGTTTCCTAAACTCCTATTAACAGCCTCAATTTGTCCATCCATTTGTGGGTGATGTGAAGAGATGAATTGAAGAGAAATGTCAATCTTTCACCAACGTGTGTGCCAAAAATGGCTAACAAACTTAGAATCACGATATGAAGTAATGATCTTTGGAATGCCATGGAGCTGAACAATTTATCGAAAATAAAGACCAGCCACATGCGATGCATCCAAAGTCTTGTTACATGGTACAAAATGAGCCATTTTTGAGAAGCGATCAACAACCACCATGATAGTCTTTGTTTCTTTGAGTTCGGGGCAAGCCAACAACAAAATCTATACTCACATCTTTCCAAGGGGCTGTTGGTACAGGCAATGGAGTGTACAACCTCGTGTTTTGAGCATAACTCTTGGCAATATGACAAGTTCTACACCTCTCCACATGTCGAGTGACATTTTTCACCATTTTAGACCAATAAAAATTTTCCTACACAAGGGCAAGAGTCTTATGTCTTCCAAAATGTCCACCATGTCCACCACCATGGGCTTCTATAATAATAGCTTCCCTAAGAGAACATTTGGGAATACACAAATGGTTGTGTTTAAAGAGATACCCATCATGCAGCAAGTAGTGTAGATAAGGACCGTTGGAACATTCATTCCAAATTTTGCTGAAATATGGATCATCTTTGTAGAGCTCCTTTAGAACTTCAAAACCCAAGACCTTCACTTGCATAGTGACAAGCAAGGAATGCCTTCGGCTTAATGCATTAGCCAATTGATTTTGAATGCTCGATTTGTGCTTGATGAGAAAAGTATAAGCTTGTCAAAATTCAACCCATTTAGCATGCCTATTATTGAGCTTGTGTTGGCCATTTATATATTTCAAAGCTTTATGATCCAAAAAGAGCAAGAACTCTTTGGATATAAGATAATGGCACCAATGACTCAAAGCTCTAATAGTAGCATTAATTTCTTTATCATAGGTTGAATATTTTATGCAGGCACCATTCAACTTTTTGAAAGATTACCACAGGAGAAACACAGCGGAAATAGGATTTAAAATTTTTCTTCATGATAATCATCCCAAGGATGTTCTCAAACATTGATAAGAATCAATAACTTTAAACAAGCAATAAATTAAAGCTTACTTGATGTTCCTTAAAGAAGCCAACCCTTGAATCCTTCGAGCTCCAAACGTATGGTAGCCTCTAACGGTATCCACACGAACACAAGACCTCAAGAACTTCTTGCACTTCACAACCCTTGGAAGAGACAAGCTTGGAGAGAGAGAGAGAGAGAGAGAGAGAGAGGGCGCACACCAAGGTCACGGCCTTAGGGTTTCCTCCACTAATTTTTGCCTCCTCTTTTGTGATGAATGGTTACTTAGTGCTAGCATGACTTATCATCACTTGTTTATAGAAAATATTCTTTATATTTATAATTTGGCCCCTCACTTATAAACAATTAATAGCAAGGACCATACTAATTATAAATAAGAATATTCCCCACTCTTTAATTCAAGAGGCTCACTTGTGCCCTTATGTGTGTGATCCATTGGGTTCATCCCAACCTAGTAGTGGCCGGGGACATCTCATGTCTCCCAAAATAGAAACTTTCTATTTATGGTTTGATTGGAACAATTCCAATTTTGCCCTCAATGATAACACTTATCATTAGGCCTTCACTAGTCATGAGTGACATCTAGCAACATATCATGACGCACCCTAGGTGTGGGTGAGTATATATATAAATATAACTGAACCCTTCGTGTTATAGATAATCCTTTACCATATAATGTCATGATTAAGTTAATTGTGTATGGATTCATGTCAAACCTTAACTTAATCCTGTGTTACTATTTCACCAAAATATAATCTCAATTAGGTAAACCCTTGAAAACTCTTTCCTTGGTTTCCTACTGCTTTGGCCAGAGACTTCATTGAAATTATATATTTGTGAATTAACATTGACATTCTCCCTTTCATATTAAGGGTGGTGATTTCCTATTGCACACTCACCTATTTTCATACATAACTTACTAGAGCCGATGAGCACCGATTACATCCTGATGGTTAAAGATGTACGGGGTCCTATCAAACTCTAACAACCTAAATATAAGATAACTCTGGTGTCTCAGGTCTAAGGATTACAAATGTGACTATACACATGAGCAGCTTTTGACATGCAAATAAAACTCCATAAGCTATACTCATATTGGTCACGTTCAGTGTACTTATTCTCTAACAAGCACTCACAAGCTTACTATAGTGTCACTACACAAATGGCATGAGACTCACCATCCTCCCATTGGAGCTAGTATAACCTGTACTAATCTTAACGGTTTATAATCGCCCAAATATATAAACCTATGATTAGGAACAAGTCTAGGATAGATGTACTTGAAAGTTATAAGTCTCTCCATCTCAACTCTTGAGATACAACTCTCTATCATAATATCCAAGGACTTTATCATGAACAGTAATTAAACATAAGTTTACATTATAAAAGAAGCATTTTATAAATGTAAATAATGAAATATAATGTCCCCCAAATACAACCTATCAATTGGTTTTAGGGCATAAATCTAACACTTTTCACTAAAAAAAGGCAATAGGCTTACCTTCTTGGCTAATGACAGCACCAAATCCCACATTAGAGGCATCACAATCTACTTAAAACACTTTGTTGAAATTTGGAAGTGCAAGAATAGGAGCTTCGGTCATCTTTTTCTTTATGAGCTCAAAACTTCTTTGTGCTTCATCATTCCATGTGAAAGTTCCTCATTTTAAGCATTCGGTGATTGGAGCAATGATGGTGCTAAATCCCTTGATAAAGCAATGGTAGAAAGAGGCAAGACCATGAAAACTTTGGATATCATAAAGAGAACTAGGAGTAGGCCAGCTTGTGATTGCTTCAATCTCACTAGAATCTATCTTTATTCCTTCCCTCGAGACAACATAGCCCAAAAAGACAAGGCTATTTGTCAAGAATTGACACTTTTTCAAGTTGGCTTACAATTTTTGCTCCCTTAACACTTTAAAGACTTGACGAAGATGCTCCAAGTGTTGTTCTTGATTTTTGCTATACACAAGAATATCATCAAAATAAACTACAACAAAGTTACTAATAAAAGGCTTAAAAACATAGTTCATAGGACGCATAAAAGTACTAGGTGCATTAGAGAGCCCAAAAGGCATAACCATCCATTCAAAGGGGCCATCCCTTGTTTTGAAAGTAGTCTTCCATTTATCACCCTCTCTCATTCGGATTTAATGATAGCCACTTTGAAGATCAATCTTGGAGAACATGGTGGTGCCATGAAGTTGGTCAAGAATCATCAAGACGAGGAATAGGAAAGCTGTATATGATAGTTGTTTGGTTCACTGCTCTATTATCAACACACATATGCCAAGGCCCATCTTTCTATGGTACAAGAAGGGCAAGGACAGCACATGGACTCGTGTTTTCTCTTATCAAACCTTTGGCCAAAGATCATCAACTTGTTTTTGAAGCTCTTCATGCTCTTTAGGATTCATCCTATAAGCTAGCTTGTTTGGAAAAATGGCACCGGGCATAAGGTCAATGCAATGTTGAATGTTCCTCATGGGTGGAAGGCCGGTTGGAATCTCTTTGGGAATAAGATCATGAAATTTTCGTAGAAGAGATTGGATTAAAGGTGGGATTTCATGACCTTCTTCATTTTTCTCCATCATAACAAGAGCAAAAGCCTCATTAACTCCCTCCAAAGCTTTGTCAAATTCAGTTTTTGAAAGTAATTTACTTCCCTCCCCTTTAGAAGACTTGGGAATGCTTTCAAATTTGGAAGGACTTAATGTGACTTGGACCCCATCTTTTTTTTTTTAAAAAGTGTAGGTGTTCTTGAACCCATCATGTATAGCCTTCCTATCAAATTGTCATGGGCGTCCAAGAAGCAAGTGACAAGCATCTATGGGAACAACATCACACCAAATTTCATCTTTGTAATTTTTCCTAATAGAAAATTGAATTGAACATCTTTTATTTACTTTTACCTCATTTCCTTTGCAAAACCATGAAAGCTTGTAAGGTTGAGGATGATCCTCCATCTTCAGCTACAATTTCTCCACCATTTTATTAGCTACCACATTCTCGCAGCTCCCTCCATCAATGATAACATCACATACCTTGTCGTGGGAAGTACAACGGGTGTGAAAGATATTACGAAGCCAATTATCTTCATCTGCATGGGCTGTATTTAGGTTGCGATGAATGACAACACAATCTCCTTGGTCACAATAGGTGATTTCATCTTCATTCTCCACCTTTTCATTGATAGGTGACTCTTGTTCTGGCTCTTCATTAACATCATCCTCTTCAACTACAGAGACAATCTTGCGATTGGGGCACTCGGAGGCAATATGACTAAATCTATGGCATTTAAAAACATTGCCGATTATTGGGATTGTAAGTGCTAGGACAGTTTGGATTACCCTCACCATTATGCTTGAGAGGTGGTTTGGAATTGGTTGGCTTAGTTGGTGGTGAAGGCTTAGAAGTAGGACCACTCCCCTGGTTGGAAGCACCCTTCTAATTTGAAGATCGAAAACTACCCCCTTGCAATTCTTTAAGTTGTCGCTCCACTTTGATTGCTAACTTGAAAACATCATTGTAGGTCCAATATGGCTGTAATTAGATAACATTGACAATTTCCGTTCGAAGTCCCCAAGGTAGGGAGCAATGGTTTGTTCTTCCGGTTCGGACACATCACAACACATCTTAAGATGATCAAACTCTGTTGTGTACTCTTCCACGAACAGCTCTTTTTGCTTGAAATTATGAAACTTAAGAAAGGTATCTTGTCGGTAATGCTCCGGTAAGAACTTCCTTCTAAGCTCTTTTCTCATCTTTTCCCATGTCACAATTCTTTTCTTTCCTTCACGAGCTCATTGTTTCTTGAAAAGTTCTCACCAAATGGAGGCATGTTTCTTCAACTTAATTGCCACAAGCTTCAACCTGCAATTATTTGGTACATCATTGAAATAAAAAACTCGTTCAACGATATTAAGCCAATATATGAACTCATCTGCTTGGATTCTTCCCTCAAACTTTGCGATGCCAACTTTGATGTCATAATTTCATTGGAAACCTTGGTTCCTTTGAGGTAGATGACGGGAAGAAGCCTCTTCACTAGACGACTCACTAAAAGCTTGGTAAAAGGGGTTAATCTCCTCCTCATAATTTGAATCATGATGAAAATCATCATGTTCCTGCAGTTTGTAGCACTCAAGATGCTGCTGGAGTTGTTGCACTTGTCTCCTCAAATCATCCATCTCGATGTCACGTTCGCGTACCACTGCTTCTTCAGTGTTTTGTACATGTCAGCAACGACCAGCCATCACAACCAAAGCTTTTATACTGATTTGACGCCAGAAATGGAGAAAGAGAAGCAAAACACAAATGAAAACTGAGCGATAACTTAGCTTACTGCCCAATGGAGATCCACCAAAGGGATACAGAGTGATAACAAGAAGAAATCCTTCTTCCAAAAACTTAAATAAAATGGTATGGAACAACCCTCCAGCCATAGGCTATTTCCAAAGCTAGCAACATTTCCCATGCTGATATCACAAGCTTTAAAAAAATATAAGAAAACGAGAAAATTAGTTACCCAAGACTTAATTATAATTTAACCATAAATAAGAGACTTTGGAGACATCGTGTCTTCAAGATAGATGATTTTAACAACCAATGAGGTCCCAAAATGAGCTGGAACAAAAATTGAAAACACGGGAATTAACTGCTGTAGAACCACATTTTGACCTCTGTTCTCCCTCAACATTGAACTACCTCAAAATGTTTCAGCACCTGAGCCTCATACCAAATTAAAGATATGAAAGTTGCCGAACTAACCAAAAAAAAAAAAAAAATGGTGTGCAAAAAGAAGTCTTGGAGAGGAAGATATGACCATTTTACTACAACCTGTTTAGGTTGTCTTCCCTACCCGAGAATGCTAAATTTGAAGTTTTTTTGCACTTTTCTTTGACTGGCTCTTTGGTTTTTGTGCTTGGGATGCTTCAGCATCAGACTGTACACCCAGTAGGAATTTGGTTTATTAATCTTAAAATTATAGAAACAAAAATGTAAATTTTTTTTACAAATATCGGCGGATATGTTATATTGTGGCGATATAACGGTGGTATTTCGGAAGAAAAAGAAAAAGAAGAAGAGGAGATAGAAGAGAGAGAAGTGGATCAAGGAAGAGCCTTGTTGTAGTCCCCGACTCGCCTTTGCCCAGTCTCTGTTAACTGTTGTGGCTGCTTCCTTATTCTTTTTCTTCTTCCTTCATCTCTTCCTCTCTCTCTACGTTTTATGTTTCAAGCACTTGCTCAGGGCTTTGCGCTACCGGTAAACCCACCATCTCTTCCTCTATGTATTTGCACTCCCTGTTAAATATCGAAACTACTTTAACTTTAACCTAAGAAGATATGTCTAACTTTAAGAAAAAAGGGAAGTGACAAAGCTGATTCTCTCACATGTCATAATGGCCAAAAAGTAGAAAAAGTTATATAAATTTAAATAATTTACAATTTAATCCTTTTTCTTTCATACTGTATAAAACATTCTTTTATTTTATAATATTTATTTACTTAATTTATTTAACTTGTCCAACACTTTTATTATTTGTACTAATTTTTTTTTTTTTTTTTTTATATTTCTTAAATATAAAATTTGAAAATTCGAAAGTTTTTATGCCCCACACGGCCACACCTCGAGACTTACTCCCCGGCCCACGAGATGGAAAACGCCCCACCCGACGCCTTCGCTTCTGAAAAGTGAAAAATTTGCTGTAGATATAATAATCAAATGGTGCTAGAATTTATATGGTCCACTCATGTAAGGAAGATACATGCATGCATATAATTCTCACAGAATTCTGTAAATTTACTATATCAAGAAAAATAAGGTGAACATAAGCGCCTTAAATGTCCTAGAATACACTTTACATTGACAAAATTATAATTCAATCCTAGCAAAGCAAACTGCCTAGACATGTAAATTGTCTTTGCTATAGGTAAAAAGGGCACCTATACTTGGGACTTTCTGCTATCTCTCCAACCTTTAACTATGGACCAAGCAATGATTTCAAAACTCTGTTGTGGTTTAAAGGGATGATATTAGAAGTTCTTATTATTGAAATTCATCTTGATTGAAGAGATGTTGACTATTAGACAATTACTGCTGATTTAATTTTTTTTGAATAATTCACTACCTAGATGTTGAGAGTTGAAACTGTCTAGCTTTTCTTTTTTATTTATTGTTTTCTACAGTATAAGGATTTTTCATTTATATGAGCAATATTGGCAATTGAAAATTCATGATTTGCTTTTTCTACACATAATTGTAGGCAGTATATGGAACTCTTTTTGAAGCTGAGCATAGATCAACTTTCTATATTCCTTATTGGAAAATTCCTTTGGTAAGATGGATAGTCCCCAGGCAGCGAAAGTTCCAAAACGACCTTAAATTTATCAATGAATGTCTTGATGGACTCATCAGAAATGCGAAGGAAACTAGACAGGTGAGAATATAAAAGCTGCATTACGGGAGGTATTAAAAATTAAAGATCGGTAAAATAAACAATCATGTAAACATTATTTTCCCTTGGTGTGATTTCATTGATGTTTTTTCACGTTCAATTCCTTGCATGATTATCAATTCTTACTAGCATAGCTATATTGCTGTTGAAATTTAAATGATTTGTATTTTCACGATATGGATTGCATTGAACATTTGTCCATCGTGATGGGTGAACTTATTGATACGGACTATTACTAAAGCTTGGCCAATAATAACTACCACTGATGTTGTGAAATTGAATCTTGGGCATTCGGATAGCAGTAATATTGATTGACCTTGAATTCCAATATTCGCTGAAAGATTACAGTTCTTACAAGGCTGTAAGAGCCTGAGTCGACTTTCCCTAAGCACCAATATATATATATATATATATATATAGAGGAATGATCATTTGTGGTACATACCGCAAGTGATCAATTCAGTATATATATATATATATATATAAAGAGCCTGAGTTGACTTTCCCTAAGCACCAATATATGTACACAATCTCAGTCGTACGTGGCATGCACGCGCACCGCGTGACGTGCACACGCATGCCATGGACGGTTGAGATTGTGTACCGCATTTTGGTACATACCGCAAGTGGCAAGTGATCAATTCAGTATATATATATATATATATATATATATAATGCTCTAGGATTTGAGTTTTCATAATCATTTCTTTCCACATTATTATTATTTTTTTAATTTCAGTTTGGATATATTTTGGTAATTTTTTATACTTGTTTATTTCTGATTGTAATTATTGGAAGAAATCTTAAATATTAGATGAGAATTCATGCATGGATTGCCTTTTATATTTTTCCATTTTATGAGCATCTACAGTAGCATTATTGTTTTGTTTGCGAATAGTCTCCATCATTGTTTATGCATTATGAACATTAGAAAAAAATTAAGATTGATCATCTCATGAAATCCTAATTAATAAGAGCATCTGGCACCATTTTGTTCTCTTGGGAAGTACAAATAAAGGTGGTATGTAATTTTTAGTTTATGTGAGAAATTTCCCTAAGTTGGTCACAGTCAAGGGATGGCTTTATCTTGAAACTAAGGGATTGATGAGGACTTTGCAGTCTATTTCTAATATGATGTTAATTATCAGGCTTCTTTTCCCTCAAATGAACATTTGCTATTGGAAACCTTTTACAACTTTGCCTTCTGTGCAATCAGAACAAAGTCAGTAACTGAGAATTCTTAATTTTGCGTGAAATATAAGAGTACTAGAACATGCAGAAAGGGTAATAGTTCGTAAAATGTGATTCTTGATAAACCACTAGAAAGAAACGCAATGATTTTGGATAAGCGAAACACAGTCAAAGCTGTTTCATTAGTTTTTCATCTTATAAAAATAAAAGCTTTTATATAGGTATGATTTCTGTGAAGCGTTAATGTGTGTCTCATGCAGGTATTATTGGTCTCTTATCAAGTAATGTTTAACTTATTTATTGTGGAATGTGTATGAACTCCTTAAATAAATTAGCATCCGGTTTCTAAAATTTTACTTTGATTATGAGATAGGAAACAGATGTTGAGAAACTGCAGCAAAGGGACTACTTAAATCTTAAGGTAGGTATTTGTGCCTCTGATAGAAATATTATCCAAAATTCATTTGCTCGTTGACTCTAAAAATGGTGGTTTTAACTTTGGAGCGTTAGAAAATTTTGAGCCCAGTCATGGGAATTGTGGCATTGTAACATCTAAAGTATGCAGGATGCCAGTCTTTTGCGGTTTTTAGTTGATATGCGGGGAGCAGATGTTGATGACCGTCAGGTAAATATCTGCAACACTGCTTTGTATATTTTTGTTAAAAAGGATTTCTTGCTATAAATTAACTTGATCAAATATGAAAGAATGCCATATAGAAACGCAGCGGAACGTGAAAAATAAAATTTTTCTTGGCATTCATCCATAGGATGTTCTCAAACGATGAAACGAATCAAACTTTCAATAAAAACAATAAATAAAGCTTACTTGTTTTGTTCCTTTGCAAAGTCAATCCTCGAATCCTTGAGCTCCAAAAGTATGGTAGCCTCCAATGAAGTCCACACGAACACAAGACTCCACACTTTCTTGAATCTACCCAACATCTTGAGGAGAACCAAGCTTAGAGAAAGGGAGAAGGGGGAAAACGGCTAGAGAGAGGAAGAGCTAGCTAGGGCCGGCTTCTTAGTGTTTCTAGGGTTTGTGCCTCCTTTCCTATAATGATGAATGACCTAGTGCTAGCTTTGACCCATCATTAAGCTTATATATAAAATATTTCCTTTAATTATAAAATGATCATTCTCTTATTAACTATTAATAAATAGGATCAAAGCTTATAATTAATTGAAATATTCCCCTCTTTTAAAATGTGAAACTCACTTATGTCCTTATGTGTGTGACCCATTGGGTTCATCCCAACCTAGTAGTGGCAGGATGTTACCTAGTAGTGGTAGGGGACATCGCATGTCTCCCAAAATAGAAACTTTCTATTTTTAGGTTCGATTGGAACAATCCCAATTTTGCCCTCAATGATAACTTTTATCATTAGACCTTCACTAGTCATAAGTGACATCTAGCAACATATCATGACGTACCCTAGATATGGGTGAATGTACCGCATAAATGAACCCTTCGTGCTATAGATAATCCTTCACCAAACAATGTTACGATTAAGTCAGTTGGGTATGGATTCATGTCAAACCCTAACTTAATCCTGTGTTACTGATTCAACAAAAAAAATATAATCTCAATTAGGTAAACCCTTGAAAACATTTTTCTTGGTTACTTACTGCTTTGGCCAAAGACTTCACTGAGATAGTATTTGTGAATTAACATTGACATTCACCCTTTCTAATTAAGGGTGGTGATCCCCTATTGCACACTCACCTATCTTCATACATAACTCACTAGAGCCAATGAGTACCGATTACATCCTTATGGTTAAGGTTGTACAAGATACTATCAAACTATAGTAATTCATGTATAAGACAACTAGTGGTGTCTCAGGTCTAAGGATTACAAGTGTGACTATACACATGAGCGACTTTTGACATGCAAATAGATTTCCATAAGCTGTACTTATATTGCTCATGTTCGGTGTACTTGTTCTCTAACAAGCACCCATAGGTTTACTATAGTGTCTCTACACAGATGGCTTGAGACTCACCATCCTCCAACTGGAGCTAGTATAATCTGTGCTAATCTTAACGGTTTATAATCGCCCAAATATATAAACCTATGATTAGGAACCAGTCTAGGATAGATGTACTTGAAAGTTATAAGTCTTTCTATCTCAACACTTGAGATCTAACTCTCTATCAAACTATATGGGGACTTTATCATAAACAGTAATTAAACACAAGTTTACATGATACTAAAAGCCATTTCATAGATGAATAAAGTTTCATACATGAAAGTATAATGAAATATAAATTCCCTAAATACAACCTAACAATTGGTTTTAGGACATACTTCTAACAATCTCCCACTTGCACTAAATCCAATTAGTGACGTACTTCATGCCAATCTTCTCAAGATGTCGATCTAAGACCTTCTAGGTAAGACCTTTGGTAAGTGGGTCTGCGGTGTTATCCTCAGATGCTACTCTTTGCATACTGATGTCTCCTCGTTCAATGATTTCTCGAATCATGTAAAAACGTCTTTCAATTTGCTTGGACTTCTGATGAGGCATTGATTCCTTGGCTTGAGCAATAGCCCCATTGTTGTCACAATACAAAGGTATAGGTGACTCAATGGCTGGAACCACTCCGAGTTCTAAAATGAACTTCTTGATCCAATCAACTTCTTTGGTAGCTTCAGAGGCGACTACATACTCAGCTTCTGTAGTGGAATCTGCTATAATAGATTGCTTGCAGCTCTTCCAGCTAAACACTCCACCATTTAAGGTGAATAAATATCCAGTTGTAGACTTTCTATCATCTATGTCTGACTGAAAGTCAGAATCAGTGAAACCATCAACTTTGAGCTCATCTCCTCTATAGACAAAGACCAAATCCTTAGTCCTTCTTAAGTACTTAAGGATGCCCTTGACTGCTACCCAGTGTGCCTCACCTGGGTTAGACTGATATCTGTTGACAACATTTACAACATGACTGATATCAGGTCTAGTACATAGCATAGCATACATGAGACTCCCTACAGCTGATGCATAAGGGATCCTACTCATCTGTTCTCTTTCCTGATCTGTCTTGGGAGATATATCCTTGGAAAGATGAATTCCATGTCTAAAGGGAAGTATACCCCTTTCGAAATTCTCCATTCTGAACCTCTTCAGTATTTTATTTGTGTACATGAATTGGGAGAGAGCAAACAACCTCTTAGATCTATCTCTATAGATCTTTATTCCCAATATGTAGGTTGCCTCTCCTAAATCCTTCATGGAAAAGTTGCTAGAGAGCCAAAGTTTTACCGATGAAATCATTCCTACATCATTCCCAATGATTAGGATATCGTCCACATATAGGACCAGAAATGTGATTGCACTCCCACTAACCTTCTTGTACACACATGGTTCATCCATATTCTGAAGGAAGCCAAACGATTTGACTGTTTCATGGAATCGAATGTTCCAACTTCGAGAAGCTTGCTTTAGTCCATAAATAGACCGTTGTAGCTTGCACACTTTGTGGTCCTCACCACTGGATATAAAGCTCTTAGGCTGCTCCATATAAAGATCTTCCTCAATGTTTCCATTAAGGAAGGTGGTTTTTACATCCATTTGACATATCTCATAGTCATAGTGTTTGGCTATAGTCAACAAGATTCTAATGGATTTCAGCATAGTTACTAGCGAAAAGGTTTCCCCATAATTAACACATTGCTTCTGATTGTAACCTTTTGCCACTAGCCTAGCTTTGTAAGTTTCTACCTTTCTATCCGGGCTTATCTTCCTTTTGTAAATCCATTTGCAGCCTATAGGTACAATACCTTCAGGTGAATTTACCAAAGTCTAGACTTGGTTAGAATACATCGAATCTATTTCAGATTTCATGGCCTCTTGCCATCTTCTCGAGTCGATGTCCAACATCGCTCCTTCATAAGTAGTAGAATCATCTGGATGTTCCTTGTCGCCAAGAAACAGTTCCTCTCTCATTTCATGAAGATACCCATATCTCATTGGAGGAGCAAATATCCTACCAGATCTACGAAGTGGTGGTGTAATAATAGGTTCTGCCTCAACAGGGGCTAGAGTGGTATCAGTGTTGGTCTGTGTACTCTCGGAAAGCTCCTCGAGATCTATCACTTGACCTTTGTCTCCTTCTTGAATGAAGTCTCTTTCGAGAAAGACGGCAAACTTACTAACGAAGACTTTCTCTTCACTAGTGTGATAGAAGTAGTATCCCAAAGACTCTTTTGGGTACCCCACGAACCTACATTTGTTTGATCTAGCTTCCAACTTGGTTGCATTTTGGTTCTTAACGTATGCTACACATCCCCAAACCCTTAGATGCCTCAGGCTTGGTATATTGTCATACCATATCTCATACGGTGTCTTAGAGACAGATTTGGAAGGAACCACGTTGAATAAATAAGCGGCTGTTTCCAATGCATATCCGCAAAATGATATTGGCATATCAGTGTAACTCAGCATCGATAGTACCATGTCCATTAAAGTACGATTTCTCCTTTCAGATACACCATTCAGCTGAGGTGTACCAGGAGGAGTCCACTGTGATAATATGCCAGCCCCAGTGAGATGATTCAAAAATTCAGTGGTTAAGTATTCTCCTCCTCGATCCGATCGAAGAGCTTAATACTTTTGCCAGTTTGTTTTTCTACTTCAGCTCTGAACTCTTTGAACTTTTCAAAAGATTCAGACTTGTGTTTCATAAGATACACAGTCCCTAACCGTGAGTGATCATCGGTAAAGGTAATGAAGTAGGTGAAACCACTCCTGGCAACCTTATTTAAAGGTCCACATACATTTGAATGTATAAGCCCTAGTATGTCTCCTGCCCTCTCACTATGACCAGTAAAAGGCGATTTGGTCATTTTACCCATGAGACAAGGTTCACAAGTAGGTAAGGGTACAAGTACATATGAGCCAAGTTGCCCATCTTTTCCTAACTTGTTGATCCTTTTCTCACTAATATGACCTAATCGCACATGCCATACATAGGTCGAGTCTTTTTCATCTCAAGGTCTTTTATGCTTTGCAACATCATGTTTATGCTCTAGGCAATTAACACTACCATCCATGTCCAAGAAATACAGACCGTTTAGATAAATGCCATAACCAATCGATTTATTTCCAATATAAATGGTGCAACCACTTTTATAAAAAATAAATCCATAGCCAGAACGAGTTAAGGTCTAAACAAAAATGATGTTCCAGATTATTCCTGGCACAAACAAACAGTTTTCCAATTTCACAACATGTCTAGACGGTAAAATTAAGTCACAAGTCTCAACGGCTAATGCAGTAACGTTTGCTCCATTTCCCACTCGAAGCGAGACTTGATCTCGACTTAATTGTCTGCTTTCTCTAAGTTCTCTAATATTGTTACATATATGAGAACTAGCTCCGATATCTAATACCCATGAGGAAGCAGTTTAACTGATAGGCTAGTCTCTGCTACTATAGCATAACATCCTGAACTAGGAACACTTCCCAATTCAATAAGCCCTTCTTTATTACAAAGTATAGTCAAACTATAGTCATTTTCATTTTTGGATATTTGGTTGAGTAAAGTCATTATAATATCTACAAAAATAAGTAACAGATTAAAATATATTTCATTAACCATAATAACTTGGTCTTTAGTTTTATGGTGTCTCCCACTATTTTAACAAATCCTATACACTCTCTATAGGATTCGAGAATTCAACATTGAATTCTTAATGGGGATTGGGGTCCCATTTGAACTAGTGGACCTCATATAATAGGTTCTTGGACCACTAATCCAAAGGGGTGGATAACGCTTTATCCAATGCTTCACTAAGCAAATTCCAATCTTCCTTTAGCCACTAGAATACATTAACCTCACATAATAGGTTCTTGGTTAGTGTATTATAGTTAAATCACACCCACCATGAGTATGGTCAATTGAATGATGCACAACTCACATAGCAGGTTCTTGGAATGCACCATTATCGCACCTCATGATATCCAATACGTAACAAGGCAGTATGAACCCTCAGGATGAATGTGTTCCCACATATCTGCAACCAAATACATCCACCATAAGAATCCACCTACTTTGTAATGGTGGGAGGTTAGGATAAAGTACTCGTATGCCTCTTCCTTACAATTTAATTTTGAAAACGAGGGGTTTTAGGTCTCATTAGATTAAACATACATCGCATGCATACATATATCACATATATTTATTTATTAACCATTCTTTATTATTAGTACTTTAATAATACTCCCACTATCTATAAAGGAACGGAACACTATCATCAAAGACATATAATAATATGATTAATGGGCTCCTAGAATATACATCTAACATATATATGGGCCAAATGGAAAGATTATGAACTTTTAGGGTTGGGCCTAACTAGAGCCATTAGTTGAGCCCTAGGTCCAATGTGGGTATTGTGATCGCAATTTTAACCTTTAACAATTACATAAAAGAAAAGATCTTCAAAGTCTTCTCTTTATCCTCCCCCTCCCACTCCCACTGCTCTATGCATCCTCGGGTCCAACACGTACCTTCTCGATGTTTGATGTACATTACATAAATAAAGAAAGGGTATAAAGGATAAAGGGGATACATATAGAAGAAAGGGGAGAAGGCATGCAAGCCTTAATTAAAATTACATTACCAATAATTTAAACTACATTAAATTACAACCCATAAAAGATACACATCGTATGCGGCCAATCACATGAATTTTAATTGGTCTTTTAAGTCCATAATCTTCCTTATTTAATTTATATAATCTAATTGCATAAAATAAAGCAATAAATGAACAAGTAATAAATGGAAATGGCATATATTTAAAAGATGTTTCATTCTATTTAACATCTCATGAAAATAGAATTCAATTTTAATCGCATTAAAATCAAGTAACACTTTACTTTTAGTGTTTTCTCAAAACACCAAGAATCTGCCCCTGTTTTTGCAATAATTATATACCCTATTTAAAACAACTTTTAAAATATAAGAACACTTCAATTCACAAGGATTTTCAGTGTTCTTTTCAATGGCACGGGTCTCGTTAAGTGATTCCAACATTTGATATCACTTTAAAGCGTTTTGCGACTGTAACTCCAATCTTGGACAGATTTGAGTATCAGTCACAAAATGCTCAGTACAGCCTATATAAGTCAAAATAAATCATAAGAACGATTCCTACATTTAGTTAAGACCTTATATTAGTGAAGTTGACAAGTGGCTTGTTGTAAAAACCATTAGAAACAATTTATAATGAATTTACAACATTGGTTCAAGTTGCTGCCCAGAAAAACAGCAAACTGTTTTGTGTTTATAACAATTATAAATCACAACAAAACAATATATTTTCATGTACTAACACTTAGGACATATCAATATATCAATATAGATGACCCCATGCATTTTAATCAAATTAAAAAGCTAAAACACCAAGAGTTTAATCCCAATTTCTCAAGAATGGCAATTAGGGTTTCCAAAACCTAATTTCACCCTTTTTGATTTATTTCTTTACTTTTGAATTTCAAAATGTTTCAAAACAATTTTGCAATCATATAAACATTTAATAAAACATATGTGAAGATAACAAAACCAAAAACAAAGCCATATAATGGCCGTGACACACTAGGGTTGTAAACCCTAGTGTGGCCGTGAACTTCAAGAGGGGATTGGGAATTAGGGTTTTCAAAATTTGATATATTCCATGATTCAAGAATCAAATATAATCAAATCCAAATTAGGGTTTCATAAATCCCAATCAAATCATCCCTTATTAGGGTTTCCATAATTCAAAAAAAAAAAAGAAAAATTCAAACCCATGTAATCTTGACAATCAAGAAAGTGATGAATAGAAGAATTTTACAAATCAAGAAAACTTACCAAAATATAATTGGATTTCTTAAACACCAATATTCAGCCACCAAACATCAATTAATCCAATTAATTAATATTCAAATCAATTCACAATAATCTAATTAACATCATATATTAATTAAGAAAAGAGGGAAGAACACTAATCATATTAGGGTTTCAAGATTCATAAAGAATCATGGTTAGGGTTCTAAAGAACCCAATCTCCCTCACCATCAAGCCGCCACTTTAGGGTTGTTCAAACCCTTAGAGGCCGAAACTTGCTAGGGTTAATAAACCCTTGATGGCCGTAATTCTCATTAGGGTTTTAAACCCTAAAATCAGCCCCATTGCTTGAGCAGCCACTTCTAGGGTTTCTAAACCCTAGTGGCCAAAACACATAAGGGTTCAAGAACCCTAGTTGCAGCCCCAAAAACGTCCATCACTTAGGGTTTACAAACCCTAACATGCAAAGAATTAAGATGCAAAACATAAGAGGGTTTAAGAACCCTAGGGCCGAATTCAAGAAAGTGGGTTTTCTCAAATCCCACTTTATTAAAACAAGTTTTAATACATGCCTACTATTGCCATTCATGATTCGAATCATGGTTTGAGTTGGCTCTGATACCACTGAAAGAATGCCATATAGAAACGCAGCGGAATGTCAAAAATAAAATTTTTCTTGGCATTCGTCCATAGGATGTTCTCAAACGATGAAACGAATCAAACTTTAAATAAAAACAATAAATAAAACTTACTTGTTTTGTTCCTTTGCGAAGTCAATCCTCGAATCCTTGAGCTCCAAAAGTATGGTAGCCTCCAATGAAGTCCACACGAACACAAGACTCCACACTTTCTTGAATCTCCACAACACCTTGAGGAGAACCAAGCTTAGAGAATGGGAGAAGGGGGAAAACGGCTAGGGAGAGGGAGAGCTAGCTAGGGCCGGCTCCTTAGTGTTTCTCTCGGGTTTGTGCCTCCTTTCCTATAATGATGAATGACCTAGTGCTAGCTTTGACCCATCATTAAGCTTATATATAAAATATTTCCTTTAATTATAAAATGATCCTTCTCTTATTAACTATTAATAAATAGGATCAAAGCTTATAATTAATTGAAATATTCCCCTCTTTTAAAATGTAAAACTCACTTATGTCCTTATGTGTGTGACCCATTGGTTTCATCCCAACCTAGTAGTGGCAGGGGACATTGTATGTGTCCCAAAATAGAAACTTTCTATTTTTAGGTTCGATTGGAACAATTCTAATTTTGCCCTTAATGATAACTTTTATCATTAGGCCTTTACTAGTCATGAGTGACATCTAGTAACATATCATGATGTACCCTAAGTATGGGTGAATATACCTGCATAAATGAACCCTTCGTGCTATAGATAATCTTTCACCAAACAATGTCATGATTAAGCCAGTTGGGTATGGATTCATGTCAAACCCTAACTTAATCCTGTGTTACTGATTCACCAAAAAAATATAATCTCAATTAGGTAAACCCTTGAAAACATTTTTCTTGGTTACCTACTGTTTTGGCCAAAGACTTCATTGAGATAGTATTTGTGAATTAACATTGACATTCACCCTTTCTAATTAAGGGTGATGATCCCCTATTGCACGCTCACCTATCTTCATACATAACTCACTAGAGCCAATGAGTACCGATTACATCCTTATGGTTAAGGTTGTACAAAATACTATCAAACTATAGTAACTCATGCATAAGACAACTAGTGGTGTCTCGGGTCTAAGGATTACAAGTGTGACTATACACATGAGCGGCTTTTGATATGCAAATAGATTTCCATAAGTTGTACTCATATTGCTCACGTTCGGTGTACTTGTTCTCTAACAAGCACCCATAGGTTTACTATAGTATCTCTACACAGATGGCTTGAGACTCACCATCCTCCAACTGGAGCTAGTATAATCTGTGTTAATCTTAACGGTTTATAATCACCCAAATATATAAACCTATGATTTGGAACCAGTCTAGGATAGATGTACTTGAAAGTTAAAAGTCTCTCTATCTCAACACTTGAGATATAACTCTCTATCATACTATCCAAGGACTTTATCATGAATAGTTATTAAACACAAGTTTACATGATAATAAAAGCCATTTCATAGATGAATAAAGTTTCATATATGAAAGTATAATGAAATATAAGTTCCCTAAATACAACATAACAATTAGTGTTTTAGAGCATACTTCTGACAAAATATTCCTGTGTGCTTGTTCTGTCATGTCATTCTAGATGACAAGAGTGTATTATTTTCCTTCACACCTAAACAATGTATTCCTCAAAAAGTTTGATTTGTGTGGTTATGTGGATATATCTGGGAGGTCCTGTCAATTGTTTCAAGATATATTGAAATCTATGTTTGCACATGTGCAAACACCATTCAAATTATTCCTGTCACTTTATGTATGTTTGCACATGTACGTGTTTGTGCGTGCACACCATATGGCAGGTGGGATCTGTCTTGGGCCAACTATTCCCCTTTAAGCATTTGAGAACTTTCTGGGATTACAACTACCATTCAAATTCACCTATAATTTTCTTTCTACAACTTTAATGATTTTGTTTGACAGCTAAGGGATGACCTTATGACGATGCTTATTGCTGGCCATGAAACAACAGCTGCTGTTCTTACTTGGGCTGTTTTCCTTCTTGCGCAAGTATGTTTCTACATGACCAGCTTCTGGACACGGTCATCTTTCATTAATTAAGAAACCAGTACTTGTGTTCTTCCATGGCTTCATTTAATCAATAAGCTCCTTTTTATACCGAATTGCTGTAATGCAGAATCCCTCCAAAATGAAAAAAGCTCAAGCAGAGATTGATTCTGCGCTTGGTACAGGGAGAACTAGTATTGAATCGCTTAAAAAATTGGAGTAGGTCACCAATTCATTTATATCTATGAACCTGCTCCATTCGTTTTTAGATAGTAGCTTAATTTAAGATCAGGTTGTGCCTTTACCTATATGAATGTATGCATAACAACGTTGACATATGTTTAAACTTATTGTTATATCATTAATTTTTAGGTTCGAGTAATTTATATATAAGGTAGAACTTAAGGTATTAAATGTCAATGTCAGTGGTAATGTCAGGATCCATCATACAGATATATTGAGCAATAAATTCAT
Organism: Hamamelis virginiana; assembly: GCA_017140935.1. NCBI lineage: Eukaryota > Viridiplantae > Streptophyta > Magnoliopsida > Saxifragales > Hamamelidaceae > Hamamelis > Hamamelis virginiana. Next base: position 44,873 of record JAESVK010000808.1, on the reverse strand, counting down.
CTTAATGTTTTTGTTTTGTTTTGTTTTTTTTTTTTTGTTTTGTCTTTGTTGTGTATGCATGCAGAAAGTTGTAATGAAACATCAGAAAATGTTAAAACAAACATTATTGAACACAAAAAAAATCTTAAATATTACGTACAAAAATTTTTACACACTGAATGCCTCTTGTTTGGAAAATTCATTCCTAAATCAACCAAAAACCATCCACATGTTTTTTAAATACAATAACATAGCAATGAGAAACAACAATAATTTTCTACCCCAAAAATCCGATGCATGCTCAATACCAAGATTTCTATTTCTAATTGAACTACTATATATGTTTGCCAAATTTACAGTGAGATCACTTTGCTATATTCAAAACTAAAGAATTGGTCAAAAAAAGAAAAAGAAAAAAAGACTTCATGGACATCTGAGAGTCTTTAACATCTATCCTTTGGCCATTTAATTTCAACAAAATTGAGGAAGCAAAACTAAAATCAGTAAAGAAGGAAACAAAGAAACAGAAGAGAAGAAGTTACAGCTAAAGAAAAAATCCAATTCTACTGAAGTGAAAATTGACTAGTAAATTTAAAATGTTCAAAATGAAAGCTATCCTATTGGTAAAAATAAATTTAAACCTAGAAAAGTAGAAAATATATACTAAAAGAGAATCTATTGGCTACTATGCAATCAATTGAACAAACGTCCTTGCAACTGTTTTGCGGATTAACAGCTTCAGATTTTTATCTTATGTTTACATATATATATGTATATGATATATTTATACACACAGTCTTACACACTAAAGTACAAAAATTTAATTTTGGTCTAGGTTTTTGAAAAATTTACTATTATTTTCTTTTTAAATATTTTATAAATATTTCAACCAATTTCTGTTAAATCTTGTACATTAGTTTTATTATTTCCAACCAAAGTTCAATGGAATTTTTTGAAGGCAAAATAAAATTAAAGGGGATTCTCTTTTCTTGTATATAAGCATGTTTCCTAGCTTAGACTTCAACAATCTTTTATGTTCCATGCTTTTCAGGTACATAAGGCTTATTGTTGTAGAGGCTCTTCGTTTATATCCTCAGCCCCCATTGCTTATTAGACGTGCGCTCAAATCAGATTTATTACCAGGTATTACTTTTCATGAATAACACAAGGAAGCTCAACAATTTGGATTCTTGATTTTTCTTTTTCTTTTTTTTTTTTTCTTTTTTTTTTTTTAGAAATAAATTGCTCTTTTGATATTTTTTGGCCCTTCTTTAATCGAAGATGAATGTTTAAATACGCTATTAAAAGGAATTAAAATGTTAAATAACATTTTATAAGTAGTTATCCTCTGTGGGAGACCTACGTAATGGCTAGGTTATGTCCACTTGTCCATAATGGACAAAGTCTTGTGATGATTTCTCTCCATGGAATTAGGAGAGAAGTACTAGAAAGGGATTAAAAAAAGAAAAAAAAATAGAAGTGAGTTATAAACACCACCTTACCTGAAAGAGACGGAAGACACCTACCACTGCTCAAACTACACTAAAAGCAAACTCATGAGCAAATCTCTATAAAGATCTGGAAGTTTTTCTATCAAGGAGCTGTGGGACTCCTTGCATTCAAGAAATGGGCGGTAAGCATTTATCACCTAGAGTCATTGTTTTAAATCTCCACACTTCTAGTCTCCACGAGTAAATTTACATCCGAAGTCATTAGAAGTCATTAGAATATCACCAAAGTCAAAATCTAAGATCTTTTAGGAGTATTGATATTTTGGATTTGAAATTCCTGAATTTCCATAATCTTGCATAAATAAATTTAACTTCCTTTAATGGCTAATTTTTAACCTTGTGGAGACGAGATTTAAATCCTTGCAAGATTGGTCAGTTTCTTACTGGGACTTCAATGATAGGGGAGTATCATTGAATAAGTGTTATCAATATGATAAAAAAAATTGTAAGACAAGTATCAAGTCCTCTATTTATAAATAATGGAACATAATGACATAAGAAATTTAGAATTTCATCAGCTTGAATGGTGCTCTTAATTTTCGACATAGATAACCCATAAATATTTTGAAGCTTGAATGGTGTGGGAATTTCAAATCACTTATTATTTTAACTGTTACTTGGTTAGTCATTTCCATAGTGGTAGTTTTGGAGAGAGTGAAGTAATTACTACTTGGTGGGGGCATTCATATGTATATTTGGGACCTTCTTTCTACTTTGTTATAATAATGCCATTTTTTATCAGTTGTGAGAAGAAGGAAGATAGTAATTCATTGATAAAAAGGACAGAATGAAGAAAGGCACACAAGAACCCCACATTCCTTTATTCTTAGAACGATATGACAACTATCTATTTATTGTGAAATGACTAAAGACTGGAACTCTAATTCCATTGTGCAGGCGGGTACAACGGTGATAAAGATGGATATGCAATTCCTGCTGGGACTGATATCTTTCTTTCAGTGAGTGAAACCATTCAATTTCCTTTCATCCTTGGCAAATTTCTTGATATGATGTAATGAATCAGTGAAGAATGTCGTCTTGAAATTTTTTCATAAAAAAAGAAAAAAAGAAAAAGAAAAAAATAAAGGGTTTAAGCGTAGAACTTTTAACTCAACTGTTCTAGAGTATATTTTCATATAGAAAATATGCATACCGGATGTCTGTTTATTTGCGAACATAATATCCCTTTGAAATTCATACATTCAGGTGTATAATCTTCATAGGTCCCCATATTTTTGGGATCGTCCCCACGAATTTGAACCAGAGAGATTTTTAAGGAAAAGAAAGAGTGAAGGAATCGAAGGTTGGGCTGGTTTTGATCCGTCTCGAAGCCCTGGAGCATTGTACCCAAATGAGGTAAGTAGTCAATACTCTTTCAGTATACTTCCATTTTGGAACATTTTTAATTTTAATTAACAATCCTGATTAAAGGAAAAATAAGTTAATAAATGGATTTATGGATGTAATTGGCAGATTATATCAGATTTTGCCTTCTTACCCTTTGGCGGAGGGCCAAGAAAATGTGTTGGGGACCAATTTGCGCTCATGGAATCGACTGTAGCATTGGCTATGTTGTTACAGACGTTTGATGTGGAGCTGAAAGGATCTCCAGAATCCGTGGAACTTGTTACTGGGGCAACAATTCATACAAAGAATGGGCTGTGGTGCAAATTGAAGAAGAGATGTAATAATGTCCAATAAAAAAGCAATGGGCAGAGAGGTTAGATTTGTTGAGAATAAGTGTAAAATGTGTAGTGTTCTGTATCATCCATTATGAAAATTGAGTAGAGTTCATTACAATTTACAAAGTTCAGTGGGCCTCTTTTTAATCTATATATATGTTGGTTGGGTTCAGTCTTCATGAATGAAAATATTTTCATTAAAGTGCAGCTAGTTGAGTTGATTATTAACCTAAATTATTGTCCGCTAACCAAGTTTTAGAGCACCCAAATCAATGGACTTGGGGGAGTAAAGCATTGAATTCAGAAACCATTCATGCCTCTTAAACTCTTGTTGGCAGAAACCATAAGCAAAGACTATCTTATTTGTAATGCAACAGAGCAACAGATACAAACAATTTCCACTTGTAAATGGAAGTGTCATAGGGTGCATGAGTGCATGCATGTCGTCCTCAATTCACTTTAATTCACTTGTGTTTCAAGTCTCTCTCCACAAAAAGAAGAAAAAAAAGAACGTTGAATTGGCAAAATTAATTGAGAGAGAGAGAGAGTAAATAATCTTTTTCTAATTATAAGCAGGGTAAGAATTAAGGCGGGACCGCAGGGGAATTAACAATGAGAAAAGCAGGCTTTGACACCAATTATTATTATTTTTCTAAAAAATACAGAGCAGTCCTCTGTTTTAACAATGCTGTTTCGGCCACGGTCCGGTCGGGTTGAGCGGGGTGGGTGCCAAAATTATTGCTTTTCTAAAATTTAGACCGCTAATTTGTTTGATATGTATGCATAATAAGAAGGCTGGCTGCTATCTTCCAGCTGCTCTCCTGTACTCATAAGCCCACAGTGTAATAAGGGAGAGTAGCTGAAGCTGAAGGGGTTGGTGGTTTGGGTAGAAAGCAGTCAAAACATGCTTCCCCGCAAATTATGCAAGTTGAGATGGGGAGGGTTTGAAGGGGCCACGATGGAGAATTAGTCAAAACAACGTGCGCAATCGCTATTCTTTCCCTTCCAACTCCGTACCTTTTTTTTTTTTTTTTCTTTATCTTTTTTCAAGCAACGAGGATCTCTGTTTTCCACAGGATGCCACCGATGTATGGAGTCATATAACGCCTGAACTAATAGTCCTGATTGGTGGTTGGTCAAGAGAGTTTGGCTGATTTCGAACTCGGGATATCTAAATTTACCGCTCATCTCTTTGCCGTTAGGCCAATTCTCGCTAGTTTTTTTTTTTTTTTTATTAGTTATTTAATTAGCTTTTTTTAATTGAAAAAAATATACTATCAATTCAGAATTTTCATCTACTTTTTTTGTCCAAAGAAATATTATTATTTTTTAAAATTCAACTATATTCTTCTTGGAAGCAGATTTAAATTTGCAGGATATGCTGCTTGGAAGCATATTGTAATAATGCTACAAAATTAAAAATGAAACCGGAACAACTGTACTTCGATTCAATTCATTTTTTGTTCCGCCTTGATTCAAAATTGCTTATAATTTTACTCCCAACTGACTAAGGATGTCAACGGGACGGGTTTGGGACGGGTTTGGGACGGGTCACCCCTTTCCCAACTCCGTCCCATTTAAGAAAATCATATCCCATTCCCGTCCCAAACCCGTGACGGGTCAGGATTTGGAATCTCATTCCCGTCCCAATTAAAAGACCCCTTCTCATTACCATCCCGTCCCATTTACTATTTTCTTTCTACTTTTCTCAATTTTCTCAATACCTAAATAAATTACAAAATACATCGATGAACATTAAAGATAATTGTTACTTCTAAGAGTAAAATAAATTAAACCCCTTAAGGGACATGATTGAAATTTCATTTTATTAAGGAGAAACTAAATTGTATAATACCTATAAAATAAATATAATAAAAATACATAAACTGATAAACATATATTATTGGGGCGGGGCGGGTTTTTAAGCCCTCATCCCAAACTCGTCCCAAATCCTATAGGGTTTTCAAAAAAAATTCCAAACCCGCCCCTAACCCTATTAGGATGACCCCAAACCCTTCTCAATAGAGGCGGGGCGGGGCAGGTACCCGGATAAACCCGCCCCGTTGACATTCCTACAACTGACTTGCAACCCTACTCATAGAGCTTTTTCTAATTTCCCAACCCGAAAGGGTCACAATATCGAAGGCAAAATTTGGTTGAGGTTGATAAAAAAATAGGCAATTTTTCTAAAACCTTGGCTTTAAAATAAAATTGTGAACCAGCTCATTCATACTATCCATGAGAAAATAAAATAAGCATATGATATAGAATGTTCAAGCAAGTAAAATATCCTAAAGCTAATCAGTGCCAACAATCTTGGCACATAAGTAAACCGAATATTCAAAATAATAATAAAGTCATAAAATGTACATGTAACACAAGTCTCATGATTCAAATGCAAATTCTTATCTAGATACTACTATAAACATGCATCTATCTTCTGTATATACTCGATCATTTAGTCACCAATACTCAGCTTGACTCAACCTCGAGTCAACTTGGCATTCTCTTCTACCGAATCCTCAATGTCCATAGACACGTCTGCATGAAATGTAGGAATAAGCAACCACGTCCAGTAAGAGGAGACTGATGCGGCCTACACTACAACAACGGAAAAAAAAAAAAAAAAAAAAAAAAAAAAAAAAAAGGAAAAAAAGAAAGGCAATGGCGTCCGTCTCTACAGTAACGCAAAATGGCTTTAGAGACGATTTTATCCGGTCGCTATTGCTCACCTTGCAAAGAGGCAGCAGCGACGGTTGGCAAAAAATTTCCGTCGCTAGTAAACCTACTACAAACTCGAATCCATCGCTAAAATGTACTAGGAAGGTGTTTTGCTGACTTAAAATATTAGTATTTAATTTTGAATTTATCATGTCTGTGATGGTTCAATCCGTCGCAGTTGAAATAAAATATTAATTTTTAATTGATCCTATTGTGACGAAATATCCCATTGCAATTAACATAATTTAATTTTTATTTCTTTTTTTTTTTTTTTCAGTTTCCAATGGTCATGGTTTTGTATTTTATTTTTCCACAAATTACATTTTCTAATTTCCTAATGAATAGGAAATTTGGAAATTGTCACATCAAAATCCAAATTGAAATAGGATAGCTGAAAATCGCAAATGGATAGGAAATTTGGAAATTTGGAAAGGAAAATGCTTAAGATCCCGTCCAATCTTCCCACGGTTGAAATCTCGTCTTACGTGTAATGCACATTTATCCATTACCGAACAGAGAAAGAAAGACTTGGAATTAAAAAAGAAAAAAAAAAAGTTGCACATTTACCCATCAAATCAACCCCTCCTCTCTCTCTCTCCTACACCCTCTGCCCCCATCAAATCAACCCTCTCTCTCTCTCTCTCTTTCACCCTCTTTCCCTCTGCCCCCATCAAATCAACCCTCTCTCTCTCTCACCCTATTTCCCCTAAATCACCCTCTTTGCAGTAGCTACCACTGCAACTTCTTCAATCCGCCCCAGCTGCTGGCACTTCTCTCTCCCTCTTCTTCTTTTATTTTTTACTGTGCTAATAAAAAAATCAGTCTGTGCTCAGAAAAAACTATTTTTTTTACTGTGTTCAAAAAAAAAAAAAAACTATAAAAATATAAAAAAATATTGTAAGCTAGTGTTTTCACCGTGTTTTAAAAAAACATAGTTGCTAGTGTTTTAAAAATAAAAGCTAGTGTTTTCACTGTATTTTCACTGTGTTGGGAGTATTTACATTGAATTGTGAGTGTTTTCATTGTGTTTTAAAAAAATGTTTCTGGTGCTTTAAAAGTGAAAACTAATGTTTCCACTGTGTTTTAACTGTGTTGGGAGTGTTTTAATTGAGTTGGGAGTGTTTTTACTGTGTTTGAGAGTGCTTGCATAAAGTTGTGAGTGTTTTCACTGACTTTTTTTTTTTTAGTGTTTTTACTATCTTTTAACTGTGTTGGGAGTGTTTTCACTGCGACTGGAGTATTTTCACTGGGTTTTTTTTTTTTTTTTTTTATTTTTTTTTTATTTTTTTTTTTTTTTTTTTTTTTTTTTTTTTTTTTTTTTTGTTTTGTGAGTTTTCACAGCATATTTGAAATTTTGAGTGTTTTCACTGATATTCGTAGTTTTCTTGGTCTTGTTGGTTATTATCGTCGCTTCATCGCGAACTTTTCTAGTCCCCCTTTAACGAAACTTACCCGAAAGGGAGTGGCATTCATTTGGGATGAGAATTATGAAACAGCTTTCCGTGAACTTTAGAATCGGTTGACTTCTGCGCCAATTTTGGTTGGACTTATCAGTGGGTTGGGATATACAGTTTATTGTGATGCGTCTCGATAGGGTTTGGGATGCGTTCTGATGCAAAACGGTCAAGTCATTGCGTTCTGATGCATCTCGACAGGGTTTGTGATGCATTTTGATGCAGAATAGTCAAGTCATTGCTTATGGTTCTCGCCAGCTGAGACCTCATGAACTGAATTACCCCATTCATGATTTGGAACTCGCTGCGGTAGTTCACGCTTTGAAATCTTGGAGGTCATATAAGCAATGGGGAAAATTTCGAAGTTTATACCGATCAAAAGAGCTTAAAGTATATCTTCTCTCAAAAGGACCTAAATCTAATGCAACGCCGATGGATGGAGTATATGGAAGACTATAATTTTGAACTTAAATATCATCCTAGAAAGGCGAATGTTGTAGCGGATGCTTTGAGCAGGAAATCCCACCCGCGTGTTTTTAGCTAAGCTTTGGACAGGTGGGCAATGTGGAATATTCTTGAAGATTATGATATTTATGACATTGGTGAAGGGATTCAAGGGCATTTATATAACTTCGCAGTACAACCTATGTTGAATACCCGTGTAATTAAAGCTCAGACCCAAGATGAAGAGGTTATGAGACTCGTTGCTCAAATTGGTTAGGGTGTGGAGCCGGAAGGGTGGATGATTTTTAGTACGAATGGTGGTCTGCGTTTTCACATCAGGTTATTTGTCCCTTATGAACAAATTTGTTTCGATATTCTTAGTGAAGCTCACCGATCGCGTTTTTCTATCCATCCTGGCGTGACAAAAATGTATCGAGACTTAAAGAGGAACTTTTGGTGGAGAGGTTTAAAGAAGGATGTAGCTAAATTTGTGGCCCAATGCGAGGTTTGTAAGCAAGTAAGAGTGAAGCATCAGAAGCCGTCTGGTTTGCTTCAACCATTGCCTATCCCTGAATGGAAGTGGGAGCATATAGCGATGGATTTTTTTAATGGTCTACCTAGAGCTGAGAATGGGTGTGATGCAGTGTGGGTGATCGTGGATAGATTGACAAAGTCTACTCATTTCCTTCCGATCAATGAGACAGATAAGTTGGGTGCATTATGCAGACGGTACGTCAATGAAATTATTTGTTTGCATGGTGTACATGTATCCATAGTTTCAGATAGAGACGCGAGGTTCACTGCACGTTTTTGGGGAGCTCTGAATCGAGCCTTAGGAACCCAACTGACTATGAGTACGGCACATCATCCGCAAACCGATGGGCAGTCTGAGCGCACCATTCAAATTCTAGAGGATATGCTTCGTGCCTGTGCTTTAGATTTTAAGGGTAGCTGGTTCAAATATGTGAAACTTGCAGAGTTTGCTTATAATAACAGCTATCAAGCTAGTATTGGTATGGCACCTTTCGAAGCTCTCTATGGTAAATCGCCGGTTTGTTGGGCAGAAGTTGGTGAGAAGCATTCTTTTGAAGAACCTAAAGATTATAAAAAGGCTACTGAAAAGATCAAAGAGACCACCGAAAAGATTCAGATTATCCAAGATCGTTTGAAGACGGCTCAAAGCAGGCAGAAGAACTACTATAATGTGCATCACAAGGATTTGAAAGTTAAAGTGGGAGAATATGTTTATCTGAAAGTTTCGCCTCGCAAGGGTGTTGTACGTTTTGGGAAGATGAGCAAATTAGCACCGAGGCTCGTTAGTCATTTTCAAATTGTGAAGTTGGAAATGTGGCTTACCAATTAGATCTACCCTCAAGTATATCAAAGGTGCATAATGTGTTTCATATTTCCATGCTCCGAAAGAGTTTACATGATCCCTCTAAATTTCTTGTTTTACTTGGGGATGAGCTTCATGGCGATTGTTCGTACAAGGAAGTACCCGTACAGATCTTGGATAGACAACAAAGAGTTCTAAGGAATAAAGTCATACCTCAGGTGAAAGTTCTGTGGAGGAACCATGATATTGAAGAAGCCACTTGGGAATCAGAAGAGTCTACGCGAGCGCAATACCCTTATTTGTTTTCATGATTGTTTTTGTCTTGTAATTTCGAGGACGAAATTATCGAAAGGGGGTAATGTTGTAAAACCCCAAAAATTTTAATGAGCTATTTTCATAAATTTTAAGTAAGTTTTGGGGTATTTAGTAAAGGTTGTCTTTTATAAATTTGTGCAAATTCCCAAAAGACCCTAGTTTTCTTTTAAAACCCTTGAACCACTCTAAAATCCTCACTTTCCTATCATCCATTTTGATGAAAGAATACGATTAGGGAACGCAGCGGAAGGTTGGAATTTAAAAATTTCCCATTGTATTCATCCAAGAATCGAACTCTAACGATGAATCGAATCAAACTTTAATTAAAAACAATAAATAAAGCTTACTTGATATGTTCCTTCGCAATGCTATCTCACTTTGATGATTGTCCTCGCTCAAACCTCGAGCCCCAAAAGTATGGTGGCCTCCAATGAGAGTCCACACGAACACAAGAGTTGATTAACCTCCTTGATCTTTCAACACTTTGAAAAAGCAAGCATGGAGAGGGAGAGAGAGAGAGTGGCCGCTATTTGAGAGAGAGAGCTCTTAGGAGTTCAAGCTTTTTGACTATTAGGTTCCCTCTCTTTAAATAGACCTCTCCTCTTCTTAGGGTGTTT
>JAESVK010000808.1:0-14814 GCA_017140935.1 Hamamelis virginiana | reverse complement strand
ATTTCCGCATAGGGGTTACCCTGTGTGGGGTGTTACATTTAACATGTTCAAAGTTCATAGGAATGGTCCACAAGTGAAAATTGGTCAAATAGAGTTAAAAATAGTTTTTTTTTTTAAATCCTGAAAATCTTGTCAAATTGGATCGATCCGGATTTTTTAGTAGGATCAGTCCAACTTATTTTGTAGGATCGATCTAACTTGAGGAAGTTCGGAAAAACTCTATTTTTTTTGCAGATTTTGATTGGTTTTGACCTATACCAACTCCTAGATGATTAGAGAACTTTACTAGGGTTATAAATAGGTTGTTTAAGCCTACTTTACATGTGAAGAGAATTATTGATTCATCTTTAATCTAGAATTGAGAAACCCTAGCCTCCATAGCATGCAACACCTTCTTCATGGTGCTTAACTTCTACTTGCATGTTTTTAGTCTCTTTCTGATCTTCGATCTAGAGAGGTTGTAAACTACACCTAGTTTTGTTTAGAGGGATTCAAGGGATCGAATCTCGCCATTGTGTTAACCTTGGTGGATCCCCAAGGTAGTTGGATTTAGTTTGCGCAATTCTGGTGGTTGTCGTCAGTTACGATTTGACGTACTATTGGTACATTATGGGTTGTGAAGACGTATCGTGGAGCTTGGTACGAGGTGAAGACTGTGCTTGTTTATGGACTCGTTCGAGAAGAAGCTTAAAGACGGTGTGAACTACTTGGCCTGTGGACTCAAGCATTGGGTTGTAGTGTTAGAGTCTTGTAAGTTGTTTTTTTCATAGTGCTTCCATTCTTCCCAAGGTTTTTTACCCTGTTGGGGATTTCCTCGTTAAATCTTTGTGTTCTTATTTGTGCTTTACTTTTTCGCTGCATATTGTTGCTAATTAAACACTTAGGTTAATTAGGTTAATTGGTTTATTAAGCCTAATTGGGTAATTCTTAGTAACCCTAACTTCAATAGTTTCGCATCCTCGAAATTTCAAATTCTTACCTCGGTAATTCTATATTTGGAAGGAAATCGATGGAATGGATTCGCAGCGGAAGATTTGCAACAAAAATTTTGAAACAACTGAATTCTTTATCAAAATCCAGCAGGATTTTGATTAAGCATCGGATCATGAATTTACAAAGTGAGAATGTATTTAAACAACTTTAATGCACACTCATTTGAACCTCTTTTGTTGTAGCGTTTGTCGAATCCTAACTCCAAAAGTATGAAGCCTCTAAGGTATCCACACGAGCACAAAACCTTGAGAATCCTTGCAACTATTTAACCCCTGAAGAGAAGTAAGCTTAGAGAGGCTTGTGGGGATTTCGGCTAGGAGGGAGAGAAGACAATGGGAAGTACGACCCTAGGGTTTCTCACTCTTTTTTAGCCTCCACAAAAGTGATGAGCTAGGTTACTTAGTGCTAGCTTGACTTAACACTTGCTTTTATAAAAAAAGATTTTTCTTATTTGCTATTTGATCCCTCCCTCATTAACTATTAATAATAATGATCAAATTAATAACAAATAAGAATATTCTTATGTCTTTAATTCAAAAGGCTCTCTTATGCCCTTAGTGTATGTGACCCTTTGAGTTCAATCCAATCTAGTAGTGGTTCGGGACATCTCATGTTCCCTAAAATAGAAACTTTTTATTTTTGGTTCAATTTGAATAATTCCAATTTTGCCCTCAATGATAACATTAGGCCTACACTAGTCATGAGTGACATCCAACAACATATCATGACATACCCTAGGTGTGAGTGAATAGCAGAACTAAATGAACCCTTCATGTTACTTAATCCTTCATCTCCTAATGTCACTGTTAAGATAATCAGGGTATGGTTATAAGTCAAAACCCTTATCTTAACTTCTTGTTATATGTTCTACAAAGTATAATCTCAAAAAGATGAACCCGATGAAACACTTTCACAGTTCACTATCACTCTGGCTAGAGATTCAAACCGAGAGTTATCTTTCGTAGGACGAACTGCTCTATATATAATAAAATATACTAGGATAAATCCCATGCGATGCCCGGGTATCAAGAGTGTGAAAAAAGATGGAGCATAGAGAATAATAAGAAAATATAAAAATATTACAAAGAATTTAATCAATTTTAATTTTATTATTATTTAATAAACTATTTTTTCGTAAAGTTTTTCAATTTTATATAAGTGGGTAATATATAAACTAAGGATAAAATGGAAGATTTAAATGGGAAAAAAAAAACACAACACAACACATATTAACAATTAAAATAAAATCTACCCGTAACGTATATCCTCTATCTTATCTCGATTTGATTTGAGACTTTCTATATGGTATTTATTTTTTTAATAATACATCCTATTTAACTTTCTACTCTTATAAATTTAATAATTAAAATCAAACGGTCAAGATAATCTAATATAAAAAAAAGCCTTATTTCTTAAACTGTAGTTAAATATTACAAATTGATCAAACAAAACAAAACCAAAAAAAAAAAAAAAATGAAAATCCAACCTTACGTATTACTGATGGACAGAGAATAGAAGAAGAAGAAGAATATGATAAAGCTTACCTGTAAACAGATGGCTATGGTGTAGTGTCTCAATGTGGAAAAAACTATGATCGACTACAAACCCAAATAAAAAGAGAAAGAGAGAATGTGAAAAAAAAACTATAACTACAAACCCAAATAAACAAAAATATATAGAGAGAGAAGGAGAAGAAGAAGAAGAGTAGGAAGAAGTAGAAGAGCACATTACCTAGACGTGGGGCACTAATTAGTACATGAAGAGTGTAGCAAAGAAAAAAAACATAAGAAGAAGAAAAGCAGCAGCCCTATGAAGCCCTCTTTTGATAGGAATGAAAAGACAAAAGAAGAAAATAAAATAAAATAAAATAAGTTATGAGAATAAAATAAAATAAAATATAGCATTAACCAATTAGAAAGAAGCAAAAGAGTGAATCATGGAGAGATCGAAGAGAATGGGGGAGGGAAGGTCAATGAAGGCCGCTACGTGAGACGAACTGCTTTATATATAATAAGATACACACACACACTCACACACGTGCTAGGAATGCTATTATAAGGTGCGCCTTACGCAAAGTTGTATAAGGTGATCTCTATAGAGTCAAATTTAGGCAGATAGATTTTGAAAAATCGATCGTTGGATTAGATGAACTACTAATGAATTTCATGTCCCCCAGAAATCACAATGATCCAACAATTTATTTAATTCTAAAAAATATTACGGTTAAAAATTGTCTTTTTTGTTCCTTAAAATGTCACAACTTTTTCCTAGTTAGTTTTTTAAATAATAGAGGGTTGGATCATTATAATTTTTTGCGAACATAAAATTCATAAGTAGCTTATCTAATCCAACGATTAATTTTTCAAAATTTACTCTGCATTTGACTATATAGAGGTCATCTTATGCAACTTTGCATAAGGTGCACCTTATAATAGCATCCCAGTACATATATACACAAAATATACTCCCTCCATCCCACAAATATAGGCCAAAGCGGTCAAGGCACGCATTTTGAGGAAGCCGATTAAATGTTGATTTGGCCATATTTTTTTATTTATTTTTTAAATACCCTACTACTATAAGACTAGAATAGTATTTAAATTTTTTTTTGGAAAAATATGACCAAATTAATATTTAATCGACTTTCTCAAAATGCGTGTCTTGACCACTTTGGCCTATATTTGTGGGACGGAGGGAGTACATGACAAGTTGGCAACTTATATACTATGCAATAGGTGTAGGTGCCTTAAACTAGACTTGAACCTACATTTAGTGCTTGAGAGTTTTTATTTGAGGAATCATAGTGGACAAAGTCTTAAACTTGACTTCTTGAACCGAACTTCAACGTGTCACACATATGCCCATGTGCTCGTATTTGATTGTCATGAGGGTTTCTAGATGTTAGCTTCATCCTTCTAGTGGCGGCCTCATGACGGCTCTCACTTAGGTGAGTCAATTAATTAGCAGGCATGTATCAAAAAATAAATCATTTGTACGTGGACGATCTCATATATATATATATATATATATATATGAATGAATAGCAATTTTCGCAGTGATTCGTAGATGAAGGAAATATTAGTCTAAGTTCATCCTTTATTAACATGATGGTGTATGGCGTCGTGATCTTAAACAACGTCTTCTTACCTAACCTATAAACGGAAGCTGATTTTGTTGCCTAGCCTTTGCTTTGAATGAATACAGACAGAAAGGAAGCAAAGTTTGTCTCTTCCGAAAGATGAGGCACATGCCGCATATTTGGGTTGGAAATGGGCCTTTTCTGGCTAGCTTACTGGGCTTTCACCCAAGCCAACCATGATCACTTTCTAAATTCCTTTTTTCCTTTTTTTTTTTTTTTTGAACAATTCTAATTAAATTCTACGGCATTTTTCGTTAATAATCCTAAGTTTTCGAAATATTAATTGAACGAATCGATCCAAAGATAATTACATAAATATTTTTTTTGGACCAAAATACTTTTATGTAGACAAAATAATAACTATTTTACCAAGTAAACAGTCAAAAGTTAAAAAAAAAAAAAATCCAAAAATTTTGTTAATAATTTCCAATATTGCATTGAATTCCCAATTTATTAATATATAATCATCAGCCCCAAAAATAAATAGAATCTCCAATTTAACAAAGAATCATCAATTCCCAAATTAACACAAAATCCCCAATTTTACTAAGAATTCCCGATCCCCAACTCCAACCCATCATTACTGGGGGACATCAAATGATGGACATTAAAAATTGATTTGATGTGTTGGGAATTGGGGATTATGTGTAAATTTGGGAATTCTGTGTAAAATTGGGAATTGGGATTTTATGTTAAATTGGAAATTGAGAATTATGTGTAAAATTGGGGATTGGAGATTCTGTACAAAATTGGAGATTTTGTGTAATATCGGGGATTGGGGATTCAGTGTAAAATTGGGGATTGGGGATTATGTGCAAAATAGCATGCCGTGTTAGGTGCTGGAAAAAAGAATAGGGTATATATGGTAAAATGGACGTTATGTTTGGTAAACTTTTTTTCCTTTTATTTTTATTTTTAATATATAGTATCAAATAAGTCGAGCATTACAGCATAAGGTTTTTGAAAAGGTGATTAAATAAATCCCAAATTGGTCGGAATAGTGGGTTGGTGAATGTTGTCGTGTGTCACCCATAGGGATTGGACTAATAATGAAATCCAAGATCCAATATAATACGTACAACTCCCATACTTGTTAATTCCATTCTCAAATTTCAAGAATTAACCAGCCCTCTTCGATCAGTTTAGGTAGGTTGGAAAAAAACATAAAAAACAAGAAGAAGAGGGACAGATGAGTGTACGTGGTTTGCAAGACATGCCATGAAGCCTTACACTTGAAGTGCATGCCTCCTACTATTCAAAAATCTCATTAATCCATCTCATCTCTTCACTCCTTCAATCAGAAAATGAGTCCCAAAGGCATATTTCTGACTCTAGTGATTGCCATTTTTGCAGCTCTAACATCCACACATTTCATAATTCCTCCAAACCCACCATTCCTAAAACACCTCACCACCCTTTCATCGCCCATTATTTTGGCACTACTTCCATGGCCATACAGCATTAATAAGGGTCACCACCACCACCACCACCACCACCACCAGCAGAAGAAGGCAATAGGATCAATTTGTGATGATTTTCCTCCTGATTTTCCCCCTCCAGACACCAACACCACCTCAATTATTTGTGTTGATAGAAATGGGTGTTGTAATTTTACGACGGTGCAATCCGCAGTTGATGCAGTTGGAAACTCTAGCCTCAAAAGAAACATCATTTGGATTAATTCTGGCATTTACTAGTAAGTAATTGGGTTTTTGCTTTTTGATTTTTTAAAGTTATTAAATTTTTAAAGTTGCTTGACTACGTACGATATATGTGACTGATGGACTGTGTGAGTTAATATTATATTATATAGTGAGAAAGTCATGGTTCCGAGAACCAAACCAAATATCACATTTCAAGGACAAGGGTATACATCCACAGCCATTGTATGGAACGACACAGCTAATTCTTCGCATGGCACGTTTTATAGTGGCTCCGTTCAAGTTTTTGCCTCCAACTTTATTGCCAAGAACATAAGCTTCATGGTGAGACTAAAATATATTCACAACATATAATTAATCTAGCTACGTACAATTATATATATATAATTATTCAGGTGTGCTAGCTTAGCTATTAATTAAATTAATTAAAAATATGTATATTTGATTATACTCGATCGATCATATGTTGAAATATATACTCAATTGTGATATACCAGAATGTAGCTCCAATTCCAAGCCCTGGTGATGTTGGAGCGCAAGCAGTAGCCATTAGAATATCAGGAGACCAAGCAGCCTTCTGGGGTTGTGGATTTTTTGGAGCACAAGACACACTTCATGATGATAGGGGCCGCCATTATTTCAAAGATTGCTATATCCAAGGTTCCATTGATTTCGTCTTCGGCAATGCAAGATCTTTTTATGAGGTGCTCTTAGTTTAATTCCTAGCTTAATTAATTTGCTGCACTATTAATTAATTTATGCCATTAATTAAATTAACCCGTCCCCAACAACGCATGCTGGCAGCAGCCTGGGTAAAAATATTAAGATTTCTTTTAACATACACTGAATATTTCCACACTCTAAACAGCGAGTTTCACTACTCGTTGAAGGTTTGATCGTTCTCATCTTAATATAATATTTTAGATGAGATATTCTTCATAGATGAGCTAGAATTGACCTATTTGTTATTCCCCTTCCTTACTAATAAATAACCACAAACTCTACTAATGTATGTCCCTTAATATATATATATATATTAGATGCCAAAGTATATTGAGTGGGATAATTTCTGTTCGGTAGAGAGTAGGGCGTAAACGCCAAAATATTGTAAGCTACAATTCAAATCTTTCAAATTTTCAAATTTTATATTAAAAAGTAATAAAAAAAAGATACATAACAGAAAAAATTATTACAAAATATTAATATAAAGATGTAAATTATTTTTAAATATTTTAAAAACAATATAAGCTTACAAATGTAGTTGGTATAGGTTGCTGTCTTGCAGTTGCAGTAATGGGTTAAAAAATCTAAAGCCTACAAATATAGTTTGATATGATATTCTTAAAAAATCAGAGTCACAATTAATTGTCAAAGTTTGAAATTTTATGTTCCTCAAAATTAAAATCAAATTACCAATTAAGTTTGGATAACGAAGGGAAAAAACTAAAAAAGACCTTTCAAGTCAGTACATTGGAAAAAGAAATTAGTAAGAAAATGAGGGAAAGTTGGTGAAAAGTGGAAATAGGAAGAAAATTATTAATTTTTCAAATTTTAATATCTTAGCTAGGTTTGTTTTAATCATAATATTATGTTTTTAAATGTTTTTTTTTTTTTGCATACATGATATATATATAAGAGAATCATCTAATCCAACGGTCGGTTTCTCAAAATACTTGTCATAAGTTGTAAATTTTTTTAGACATTTGATTTGAGTCAAAACACGTTAATTCTTATACTAGTCCATTTTTATATTTTCATAGCACATAACTAAATTATCAAAATAAATAATTCTAGGTATTGCAAATGAGTGAAAAGTGACATCGAAAGCATTGAATGCGTGTTTTCCTTGATTTGAGAAACAGTCCAGTCCATTCATGTAAATTTGTTGAGTGAGAGAGATGGAGAGAATACTTCGATCAACATCACAGCGGACAACACTTGATTAGTGCCCCAAATCAAGAATAGAGTGCGGCATCATGGTAGTAACTACTTTCTAGTAGTGCTGCCTATGAAATACATGAACTACCAGATGCTGCTTAATTATATATTGCAACCATAGTAGATGACACCGAATTTAAATAAGGTCATCAATACTATCGAATTACTGTAAATTTTGACATGCATGACGACATACGTAAGAATAATATCTAATCCAACAACTAGTTTTTCAAAATAAATATTTTCCAATTACCTATACGCTTCTTGCTTACTTTAGCTAATTACAATAACAACAATGCTATATTACCAGATCGACACTTTAATCCGAAATTAAAAACCACCATTATGTGTTGTGCTTTAAGTGGTGAGGCCCCACCTCTCAAACCAATTCCATATTTTTCACACATCACTTAAAGCAGAACACGTCAATTTGATTTTTAATTTTGGGTTAAAATACATATTCCATTTGAGTTAAAAACTTAAGTTTTCACATAAATTTATATGTATATTCAGATATTAATTGTGCACATTTAATTTTACAACAGAACTGCCAGTTGAATTCCATAGCGAAGCCGGTAGCCACAGGACAAAAGGTGATAAATGGAGCAGTTACAGCACACGGAAGAGCTACGACGGATGAGAATAGCGGCTTCGCTTTCGTAAACTGTAGTGTTGGAGGGAATGGAAGAATATGGCTGGGTCGAGCATGGAGACCATTTTCTCGTGTCATCTTTGCTTACACTTACATGTCTGATATTATCGCACCAGAGGGCTGGAATGACTTTAACGACCCTACTAGAGACCAGTAATTAATTAATTACCATAACAATTCAAAACAATGACATTATTCTTAGAAAAATTCCATTCGTCCATCCTTTTTGTCTTCCCTAGTGTATTTGACCAACTTTGAACAATCATTTCGAGAAACCGATTGTTGGATTTGATGCTCCACTTATACGTATCATGAATGCAAAAAATCACATTAATCTAACGGTCAGTTTTTACAATTTAAATTTTTTTTTTTGTAAATAATAAAAAAAAAATATATGAAAAACCGTCACGATCCATTTTTTGAAAAACCGACCGTGGATGAATGTGATTTTTTGCATTCATGATACATATAAGTGGATCATCAAATCCAACGGTTGGTTTCTCAAAATACATATTCCAAGTTGGTCAAATACACTAGGGAGGACAAAAATGAATGACGAATAGAATTATTCTTCTTATTATTAATATTATTATTTTGTATAATGGTGGTTCAAATTAGAGTCACGAACTCATTAGTTTCATGGTTTGTGAATACAGGACCATTTTCTATGGAGAGTACAATTGCTTGGGCGCAGGTGCAAATATGGCTATGAGGGCACCTTATGTTCTGAGACTCAATGACACGCTAGCTTCTCCTTTCCTTAATGTCTCTTTTATTGATGGGGATCAATGGTTGCAACCCTATATCTAGGGCTCCTCTCTCTCTCTCTCTTTCTCTCTCTCTCAATTATGTTATGTATGATAATTAAACTATCCATTCATTTGTTCAATATTGTCTGTTCTATAAATGCCAAAAATATCAAAAAAAAAAAAAAAAAAAAAGTTTTATTTTTTTTTTTTTTTTAAATAAAATAAAACTGGCCATAGCTGTGTTCCTAATTCGTCTTTCAATTTCTGCTATAGTGAGTTAGTTGTGCTTTTTTTTTTTTTTTTGGTCGAAAAGATAATAGAAATGCATACAAGGACACTACTCCACGTACTAAATTTGGTTCTCAACCAATCCAAAGGTTTCTAAAGCCCAACCATTAACATATCAGAACAAGTTAGTGGTGGTTTAACAGACCAGACCAACACATCAGAGTAAGGCAGTGCGAAGTTAACAAAATTATCTTCAACCTTAATAAAACTAGGTAATGCAGCTAGACGCGCGATACGTCGAAATATTGTCAATGTAGTCATGTAGAGGCTCTAATGTCCTTACATACCACTGTGATCTCCAAAGGAGAATTCCCCAAGGCAATCCACAATTATCTTTGTGGTATGAGCTGGCTCAATGTCCTATGCCATAGCAGCAAAGAACCAGCCTCTATCATCCCTTTCCACTGCACTAATCACCCCCAAGCCGGTCCCCTCCACCCACGCACCATCCCCCTTCATCATATAGCTAGAGGTTTCACGGGGTCTCCAACTAGCATCCCCATCCCCAAGCTGACGGAGAGTTGTAGCAGTTCGCAGATAACCCACATCATCCCTGTCCTGCAAACAGGCCTTATAGTCCTGGACATTTGAGAATGCCTTCACAAACGAGCAAATCGGGGTCCTATTGTGCTGATACCAAGCTGTCTATCAAGGCCGGAACTCGGTTTTGCTGACTAGGCAAGCACACCACCATTTGAACCACGTACATGCCCCCTCCACCACGAGTGTCAGACTAACAGATCTGAGAATAGAGAGAGGAGAAATAGAGAACACACTACTGCCACATGATAGATCACGAGCTGATCGAAGAGATATGAGAGCCAAAAAAAAGAAAAGAAAAGGAGACAGCCTTGGGATGATCTGCTATAAATCGGAACCTTGACACTAACAGCAAGGAGAGAAACTCCCATGAGAGGAGAATGAGAAAAACTCCTAAACAGGAAAGCAGAGGGAGAAGAACTCCTAGAGTATCTCTTTCAACATGACTTTTTTCATGTACTAGATAATGCCCGGGGTTATTGCCTGAACTGATCGAATTTTGATGTTCAATATCTCAAACGTAGGATTAATATCGCGCGCATCAAGCATTAATAATATATAGGAGTACCCATAATCATTTTCACAAGGATTGGATGTGAAGGTCAATGTTGAATTGTTAGGGGTTATGTTGAAGCCCAAAGAATGTAAATAAAGTGTAAAAAGTATAGAAGTTGTGAGACTGAAGTGATAATTAACTAAACTAAGACTAAGACAATAAAATGTAAATGGTTGGATTCTTGAGTTTCATTCCATCTACAACCAAGGAATATGAATTTCTCATGAAAACAAAGGACTCAAATGCAAGTGAAGTGAAATAAATGCTAGTAGATTACTTGTGAAAGTATAAATACAATGATTGAGAATCAACTATAAAAGTTAAACAACCTAAACTAAGCTAAACTACAATAAATCATGCTAAACTACACTAAGATTCTAGAGATCGAGAGAAACTAAAGAACCAAAAATGAAAATCTAGCTCCCTTCAAAGTGGCTGAAAAGCACACTAAATACCCCCTTTAGGGTTACAAACTAAGGGTACAATGTACCAAAATGCCCCCACAAATGAAGCAAAATTACAAAATACATGTGCAGTTAACTCCTCAAACCTAGGCGACCCCCACTCTTGTTTTTCCAACACAGCACTCACCTCTAAAATGACATAATTAATCTTTGAGCCTTGAAGCACATTACCATAACTAGGATTCACATTTGACTCATTAGGAGAGTCTTTCAAAGAAAATTTTCAAAATTTTCACTCCTAAGTGTGGGGATTGCCTTGACTTGCTTTAGATGATCATTAAAACTTCATCACTTTGTTGACCTTGAAAAATTGTTTCGGGTTGTGAAGGAAAGTTATCATCTTGTTGAAGCACAACCAATAAATTGGTTAACTCGGTAAGTTCATTTCTAATGTCATTAATAGCTTGGTCATTAGCCTTTTCGCTTTCCATGAATTATTGTAGAATGTCATCCAAGCTCACTTGAGGTGGTTGGCAAAATGGTTGACCCATTGGATAGGATGGTGGGGCATAACATTGGTTTAGGTTTGAGTCAAACCCTTGATATCCTTGACCATCAACATAAGAGGAATGACCATCGTACTCATAATTTGATTGGTCAAGAGAGGAATAGTAACCCTGTGGCTCTTGAAGATTAACCTCATAACCATTACTCCAATCAAAATTAGGGTAATCTTGCCACCTATAATTATATGTGTTGGAATATGGAGAATTAAAATAGTTACTATGTTGATTAAGAGCATGAGATTGCTTACGGAAGACTTTCCTATACATGAGGAGATTAGGACAAACATTAGTAGAATGCCCATATGTCTCGCAAATGACACATGCTTCCTCAACTTTGGAAAACAACCTCTCTACCGAATAAGGGTATTGGTCATGACCTCTTTGCATTGGGGTTGGGTCTTGGATAAACTATTTTTTTTATATAGAAAAATTAAAAACAACCACACTAGTATTTACACAAATATTTACACATAGATTGAGAAGAACTTACCGGACTTGTAATGCAATTACAAGTTACCACTAGTTCTTCTTGGATCACTTTAGAACGCTCGCCACTCTCTGGCAACGGCGCCAATTGTTTGAAATGAAAATGAGATGCGCAATAGATTCCCAAGCATAGGAGTCCATCGGTCGTCAATCAATAATTCTAAGGGAGTACCTAGGTCATATCCATAGGGAGTGGATTATGTCCAAATGATTTTTAGGTCTTGCTACCCAATAAATGCAAAGAAAGTGTAAAATATGGGGGTTTGTTTGTTGAGAATGATTTGTGCCAAATTGATGGCAATTTGCAAATGTAAATTAATTAAGTAAAATAAGATGAGTTCTATGGGTTCATTCCATACAAACCTTTGATAAATTATTTCTCATAAAAGTCTCAATCAAGATTCCATTTACTCTATGGTCTTGATTGGAGGATTTAACAATGGAAGCTCAAATAAGATTAAATAAGTGATAGAATGGAGTTCAATACTCTCAATGGCATTTTCACAAACATGTAGCTATGCATGTGCTCAATAACCAAGCATAACAAATCATACAATGGCCTTGAATATGAAACTACAAGGGTTCAAGAGATAAGAGAGAAATTAAACATCATTCCATTAACATTGAAAGCTTTTGAAATGAGAAAACACCATTTACCTAAGGTTTGGAGAGGAAATCCACCATAGAACCCACCTCGAGGTGTTTAGCTAGCCATGAATGGTAGTAAATGCACAAAGAAGAACAATAAATGCATAAGAACTTAAATAAATGCTTCTATATTGCCAAAGGATGAAAGTACAAAGTCTTCAAGCCAAAAGTAAGGGGAAACAACTTGAACTATTGATTACAAGTGAAAGAAAGTAAGAACCAACTAAATCTAGCATTAACTAACTGATTAAACTAAGTATTAGCTAATCTAGAGAGAAATTTATGAGAAAAACTAAAAACCCTAAGGAAACGTATGTAGAAAACCCAAGAGAAAAACCTAAGAGAAGACTAAGTTATGAACAAGCTTGTGCCCCTTTTCCAAGGCTGGAGAGCAGTAAAAGTCCTACCCTTGATTTAGGGCAACTTAAGTTTGGAGAAAATTACAAGACTGCCCTTAGAAAGTTCACCAAAAAGTGAAAATAAAATTTTGCTACGCGGGTCCTTACTACTGGTAGTAAGCCTACTACCGGTTGAAGAGCTTGCTGTCTCCTAGCCAAGATTTCCTGAAAATTCCTATCACTGGTAGTAAGCCTACTACCGGTAGTAGGAAACAACTTTTGCCAAAAAGCTTCGGTTTGCTTCCAAACTTCACAAACTTTATCCCGGCATGCTCCAAAACTTTGCAACATGAAAGAATCATCCAAAAGAATGCATTCAAACCGTTCTTTGTCAACAAAAACCTATAAAACATTAAAAAGAGAACTTGAAGTCAAATGCATCAAAATTATAATATTTGAATTAGAATATGCGACAAAATGGGGTTAAAAGCAATGCTTAAGATGTGATTTATGATGCCAATCACACCCCTAAACTTGAATTTTGCTAGTCCCTAGCAAAAAGATATATCAGAGACTAGAAAAACCTTCTTGACACAAGCTATGGTCATTCAAATAAATTATGTTCCCAAGATTGACTATTCCTAAGTAACGCAAACCTTTGAACAAGTTTACTCAAAATAAGCTCATGCGCAGTGAGTTATGTATGAAAATAGGTTAGCGTGTGCTTGTACTGAAAATGATGTTGTGTTGTGCGCAAGAGATTCCCAAGCGTAGGAGTCTAATGGTCGTCAAGCAATAAATTCTAGGGAATCCCTAGGTCATATCGACAGGGAGTGGAATAGGTTCTAAATGATCCTTATGTGTTGCAAACCAAAGAATAAAAAAGAAAGTGTAAAATCATGAGGGATTTGATTGTTGAGTGTTTGTTTATACTAAATGATGAAAACTTGCAAAGAAAACTAATTAAGTTAAGTAAGATGAGTTCTATGGGTTCATACCTTCAAAGCCTTTGGTACATGTATTTCTCATAATGATTCTCATCTAAGATCCATTGAAGAATGGTCTTCGATGGGCGATTTAACTTTAAAAGCATTTGGAAATGAATTCTCATCTCGGATCCATTGAAGAATGGTCTCTGATGGAAGATTTAGCAATAAAAGCTCAATTGAGTAACCCAAAATGATGGAATAAAACCTAACACTATCTCTGACATTTTAGCAAACATGTGGTGTGCATATGTGCTCAAGAACCACATATAACAAGCTTACAAGTCATACAATGGCCATGAATGCATAATCACAAGGGTTCAAAAGATAAGAGAGGATTAAACATCTCTTTGACATTTTAACAAACATGTGGTGTGCATGTGAGTTCAAGAACCAAATATATCAAGCTTACTAGTCATACAATGGTCATGAATATGACACCACAAGGGTTCACAAGATAAAAGATGATTAAACATTATTCCACAAACATTAAAGGGTCAAGAAATGAGAAAATACCATTTACCTAGGGTTTGGAGAGGAAATCCACCATAGATTTCACCTCCTTGGTGTTTAGCTAGCCATGAAAGATGACAAATGCACAAAGATGAACAAGAAATGCAAGAAACATTGAAATAAATGCTATTCTATTGATTGAAGATGGAAATTTAAAGTTTTACAAACTAAGAACTAGGTTACATTACATAAACTTGAAGGAAAACTAAAAGTAAAACTAATCTACTCCTAAAACTAAGAGAAAAACCTAAACTAATCTAAGAGAGCTTCTAAGAACAAGTTGATGAAAGAATACAATCAAGGAACGTAGCGGAAGGTAGGATTTAAAATTATTTCCCATTGTATTCATCCATGAAT
>JAESVK010000807.1:2830734-2860627 GCA_017140935.1 Hamamelis virginiana | reverse complement strand
AACATAGTAAGTGAAACAAAGTTTAATTTTGAATATGCATGTACATATCAATGCACTTTATCTGCATGTCAAATGCATTCTATTTGAGAATTGATAGAATTTGGTGAATGACGGAAACAGTGATTATATGTCTCCCGAGTATGCCATGGACGGTCTTTTTTCCGTGAAGTCTGACGTTTTTAGCTTTGGAGTTCTAATACTAGAGATCATAAGTGGCAAGAAAAATAGTGGTTTCTATCATCCAAATCGCCCTTTAAACCTACAGGGACATGTAAGTATTTGCAATGGTCTTTGATATTAATTATAAATTAAAGGCTATTTGTTTCTATTTTATCCATTTACAGTGTATTATATGTATATAAATATGGGTCAAGTTCCTTGACACAGTTTTTACCTCTAATTTGACATGCGATTTGTAAAACTCAGCGTGGATTAGGTTTTTTGAAAAACCGACCATTGGATTAATAGACATTATCATATGTACCAAAAATCATATTAGTCCAACAACTACTTTTTCAAAAATATCACAGTTTTAAAATAAACTGTAAAAAATTATGTGAAATTGTCACAGTTGGTTTTCCGTTGGATTAATGTGATTTTTGGCATACGTAATGTATATAAGTAGAATATATAATCCAACGGTCAGCTCCTCAAAATACTTCTCTCACGTTGGATTTTGCGAACCCCGTGTCAAATTAGGAGTAAAAACTATGTGTCAAGGGAACCCATCCCTATATATATACTTATATAGACCTTTCTAGTCTTGGGATTTGTACAGAGATGGAAGATGTTGGGAGTTAATGGATTCAACAATAGAAGAAACATCAAAAAATGAAGTTATACGATATGTTCAGATTGGTCTCTTATGCGTTCAAGAAAGTGCAGTGAATAGACCAACCATGTCGGATGTTGTATTTATGCTTAGCAATGAGTCAACAACTTTGCGTACTCCTAAGCAACCAGCTTTCTCTAATATTGTAAGTGTTGATGATGATGATTTACCTGGGGATTCAAGACTTTGCTCTATAAATGACGTAACAATTACAGAAATGGAGGCTCGATTATAAGATGATAAAAAACTCGGTTCATCTCATTGAATATTGGACATCAATCAAATGCAGGTATGTATATTGCCTATGTTTCTACGTTGAGCGTTTTATAAATTATTATATTACTACTTTTGTTAATTTGTTGTATGGTAAACTGATCTATCAAGTTATATATATATATATATATATATATATATATATATATATATATATATGAGCTACAGTTTTTCAAAGCTAAATTTTTTAGAAACCAACCGTTAGATCACTGTGATTTTTTGCAGGCATGATATACATGAAAGGAGCATCAAATCCAACGGTCAGTTTTCGAAAATATGCTCAACAAGTGGCTCTAGAAGAGGCCATCTGATGCATCTAGCATCAGGTGCACCTTATATTAAAGTAATATATATATATATATATATATTACTTTAAATGATGTGTGATATTATCTTTGATCCCTTAGATGTCTAAAATTCTTAGTGTGCATCAAAGAAGTCTAAAGATAAAGAGGTATACGAACCATGGTGCTCATATTACACCTCCAGGACCTTCAAGGTTGATCAGGGAAGTGTTTCTTAAACTCTATTTTTCACAATAGCCATGTGTGATAATTAAACATAACTTAAGGATATGCCATTTTTTTAGTGTTAGCTTTCATTTTTGGATCACAAAAGAACAACCATACCACATATAATTAGCAAAACTGGAACAATATGTAATCTCACTCTAAATCAAATTACTCAAAATTTATTAATTAATGAGTGATATATGCGATGCACCCGCTACAAGATCATTACCAGTAGTTTTGGAATTAACCCAAGAACAATTTTGAAAATTCACAGCATTTTCATTTTTTAGCAATGCTGACTTTTTCCTTGATTAATTACATACTACTAACTAATTTCGGGGTTGTCATTGGTTTGGGTGATGGTTTGGCAATTGAGGGACATGTGTGGGAACGTGTCAAAAAGGAGGGAATGTCTGGGAGAACGAAAAACTCATCTTTATTAACATTTTTTATACCAAATGATGTGTCAGAATGATAGAAACTTTATTTGTATGTATTTAAAAAATACACGAAAGTACCGGTTCTATCTAGCATGCCATCTCAAATAGTTTAAAAAATTTAATCTAAAATTTAGACGGCCTATGGATTGAAGGAGAACAAAAGGAGAATTATATATCTCCATTGCAAATTGCCCATGAACCCATGTTCCAAAGGATCTAAAAAGTTATGAAAAAAATAAACTGACTAAAAAGTTATGGCATTATCCCTAACCCAAGAACCGGAAAAAATGTGTATGCATCATTGAAGTGATTGCTCAGGGAATTCTTTACCTCCATAAGTATTCTAGGTTATGAATCATCCATAGAGATTTAAAAACAAGTAACATTTTATTGGATAGTGACATAAATCCCAAAATATTTTGATTTTGGTACAGCAAGAATCTTCGGGGAGAATGAATTGCAAGCGAACACAGATAGAATTATCGGCACATAGTAAGTGAAACAAACATTTTAAGTATGCGCGTGCATATATATATCAATTCATATATTTTATAGACATGTTGAATACATTTTATTTATCTACTACTTATAAAATTTGGTGAATTATAAAAACACTAGTTATATATCTCCGGAGTATGGCATGGATGCTTAGCAATGAGTTGATGACCTTACCTACTCCAAAGCAACCGGGTTTCTCTACCATTGTAAGTATGAATGATGTTAGTTTACCTGATCGACCATCCACATGTGATGTAACAGATTCGCAAACAGAAGCTTGATAAGACAAAAACAATTTAGCTCATTCATGTTGGACAAGGAGCCAAGACAAATTACGGGAATTGAAAGATTTTTATAATTTTTTATTTTTATAATTTATGTTGAAGTGACATAAATTATCAAATATTTGAGTGTAAAATATTTTTGTGGGAGCCCAAATCTGCACGCCCATTTGGTTACCCAGACTTGTTCCACGAAGACCGCCACGTGGCACCTCCCCGTTCAGTCCTAACCAGGCGGAAGGTGCCACTTCCTTTTTTAGAAGAGTGATGGGCCCCACCACTCTCCACTAGTTACTCTTGAACCAGTTCAAAAGGCGGTTAGCCCACGTCGCGTCCAGCGAGGAGACAAGAAGTCCCGTCGCCCACGTTCCCAGCCGCCTGCAAGAATGGTCATTAATGACACTAATGGCCATTAATGAGCAGAGGCACCAGGTGGAGCTGCGCAGGTCCTCGAAAGATAAGGTTAACAGCTGGGAAGCCATATCTGGAAAGCGGTCAGGAGCAGAGATGCTCCCATGAATGCGAAAGCAGCAGAACCTTCATCTTCTTCCGTCGGTAGTGAAAGATTCTTCACTAACCGACTTAAGAAGCACTCGAGGTAAAGGGAACCGCCCCCATCAACCAAGGACAAAGGGATCTTCTCGAGATAAGGGAAGATCCCAGTTCGCCAGGGCGGTGGACCTAAATCCAAGGTAAGAAACCTCCTCTGATTGGTATATATATATCAAGAAGAAGAGAAAGAGAGACACGCGGGAACCCAGGTATTAAGAGAACAGCTCCAACTCACTTTACAGTTATCAATTCAGTTCCGATTTCAATATCTTAACTAACTTGATCGTCGGAGGGCTTTTGGCAGGCCCCACACCGGGGTATCCCGAGCTCCCCAACGTGCAGACCAGCTCCACCAAAGGGAAGCAGTTCCTCGAGGCCCCTTCCTAACCTCATAAGCTATTTACAGCTCAACAATTTTGATAGTTACTTTTAAAAGTAGAGATGGTAAAAAATTTTGGCTATTTCAACTTTTAAAAGTAACTATCAAAATTTTGCACTATAAAAAACCTTTTTTTTATTTATTTATTCAATTTTTAGCTTTTAAAAGTAGAAAATAGAAAGTAGAAGCCTTACCAAATGGAACCTAAATCTGTACTTGTAGAAGAAGAACACAAATCAATGGCACACACAAAAATAGGACCGAGTGCTATTGTACTCTCTGGGCTGGGCTTAGTGTAAGCCGAGCTATAACCAAGCTATTCTGGGCCTAACTCATTCAGGGTCAAGCCTATTCATTTTCTGGACGTATGGTGGATGCAGAATTTTCCTTTCATGGAAGAAGATCAAAATTCCATATATGGGCAAAGGAACAATTTTTTTGTTGAGGAAAAGCATTGAATTCCTTCCTTCACAACCTTTAATTTTGAACCACTAAGACAACTCATATTGTGACACCATATACGGCAAGAACCACATGCAACTCATGTTTAATTTGAATTCAAAATGGTAGCCCTAATCACACAAGAATAGGATCCTCTCGAGTTTATACTCTTACAGTCCCTACCGTTTAAAGAGAAAAATTCAATTAAAAAAAGCTGACTGTGTTCAATTAGAAAATATACTAAGTAATTCTAATTAGATCATTAAGGGCATCGAAGGTGACAGTTAGCTTACTGGTATAATTTTTTGGAGTTGTATTAGAGATTTGAGTTCGAGTCTCGCCTTCATTAAGGTGAGGATGATTTAAGAAAAATAAGAGGACTATTGTATAGCTCATAAGCCCAATAAATTTCTTAAACCAAAAAAACAAAAAAAAATCAGTAAGGCCCCAATTAGGTTGGGCACGCAGAAGAAGTGTCCTACCCCTAATTCTTCGTGTACACAAGAGCAAGCACGCTGACGAATCAAATTGCATTAATTATTCAGGGTTTCAATGGTGGTTGTAGTAGACTTGGGATGCATTGAACCAAATCAAGAACATTTCAAATCCATCTATCTTAAATGATAGAGTAATGGTGATCAATCTTTTCCTTCATTTTCTCATGTTCCCAACCAACTAGACAATCTGTTAGTTGAATTAGACCCCAAACGCACATGAGGAAAAGACTAATAAGAAAAACAATTACATATCCGTAATTAAAATAAATAAAAATATAAAAACTCAACTAACAACTAGACCTAACCATATAAACTGCTTTGACTCGTAATCAATGTCAGCAACATTATTTTTCTTTATATATA
The DNA here is from genome assembly GCA_017140935.1 of Hamamelis virginiana. Taxonomy (NCBI): domain Eukaryota; kingdom Viridiplantae; phylum Streptophyta; class Magnoliopsida; order Saxifragales; family Hamamelidaceae; genus Hamamelis; species Hamamelis virginiana. Next base: position 2,855,559 of record JAESVK010000807.1, on the reverse strand, counting down.
TATATATATATACAGTCATTCTAATATAAGGCCGGCCTTGCATAAGGTTATGCAAGGTCGGCTCCATATCTCCAATTTTAGAAGACAGTTCGTAAAATTGACCGTTGGATTAGATGCTCCCCTTCTGTATGTCATGCCTGCAAAATATCACAGTGATCCGACGGTTGGTTTTTGAAAAATGTCAGTGTGAAAATATGCAACTTATTTGTTCTTCAAAAAATCACCATTATTTTTAACATCAGTTATTTCAAAAACCAACCGTCGGATCACTGTGATATTTTGCAGGCATGACATACAGAGAGGAACATCTAATCCAACGGTCAATTTTACGAACTGTCTTCTAAAATTGGAGATATGGAGCCGACCTTGCATAACCTTATGCAAGGCCGGCCTTATATTAGAATGACTGTATATATATATTTCTTAAGGATAACATTACTCTTGCTTATTACATTTTTTGTTTTTTTGTTTTTTGAACAACATAGGGTATCTTATAAGACCAACTCCGGCTAAAGTTTGGAGCCAGACAAATCCCTAAAGATAATTACATATCCGTAAAATTGCTTTAATTTCTTCTCTTTCTTTTTGGTAATTTTTCTCCTTTGATTTTTCTTTATTTGGAATTTTGGATCCATTTTATTTTTATTTTACCTCAATGATCTCTGGATTTATCCAATCAAAAGCAATTAAACTCCAGATTTTGTTTTAATATTTATCTTTATCAGACACAAAAAGCATATTTCCAGATCAATTCAAACACACTCATTAGCGAATTAAAAACATTCAGAACAAGAGATAACATAAAGCCAAAATAAATGTGTTGGACCCCATGAGATGGAGCTGCCCATGATGATATGCCCTCTATATTATGAACAGAAAAGGATCAGATGCAGTTCCTCAGCATATGCTTCCATTTTCCTGTGAAATTAGTCCACTTTCTCTAAAATTTTTGCTTTTCTTTATTGTGTATATGTTTCTTTTTCCTTATATAGCCATTGGGTCTTTTATATATACTAGCATTGCACCACGTGCGATGCACGTGATAATCTTTTTATTAAAAAAATAAAAAATAAAAAATTTCAACTTTGAGTAATAGAATGATCAATACAATTAAGATAAAATATTCACAATTTTATTAAAATAATTAGAAAATTTTCATTTTTTTTCTTGAAACTAAGAAATAAATTGTAAATTTTACAATATTTAAATTTTACAATATTTAATTATTTGAGAAATTAAGTCTGATATAGTGATGAATCAGTATTTATAAAATTAAAAAAAAAAAACAAAAAACAAAAAATCTATAGTGGAACAATTAGTCAAATTATATTTGTTTTTTCTTGAAATTAATAAATAAAGTGTGAATCATATAATATTTAATTTTTCGAGCAATTGAGTTCTATTTATAAATGTGTTAGTATTTATAAAAAAAAAAGGGAGGGGGGAACAATTGAATTAAGAAGATTGATAGAGTTTTACGGGACCGTACTTGTAAAAGAATTTTAATTCAATTTATAATACTTTTGTTGTGATTAATGAAATTTTATAAAGTTTGAGAAATTGAGTTCAATCCAAAAAGAATTACTTCATACTATTTATATGTAATCTTCAATCAATTAGAAAGGTCACACTACTATTATGATTTTTGATTGGTGGAATTGTTTGGAATCATACCTGATTATTTACTTTTATAATTATACAGGATATTGTGGCCAATTAAAAGTTTTTTTTAATATTCAAACTTATATATATATATATATATAGAGAGAGAGAGAGAGAGAGAGATAGAGAGAGAGAGAGAGAGAGAGAGAGAGAGAGAGAGTCAGTCCTTTTCTTATGAGTACGTCCTCACATGACTTTATGTGAGGATTTGGCTTTTTAGCAAATGTAAAATGGATATTTTGATAAATTGGCCGTTGGATTGAATATTCTTTCTATGTATAATGTGCATGCCTAAAATTACAGAGATCTGACAGATGGTTTCTAAAATACAGACTGTGAAAAACTATGATATTATCTAATGGTCAAAGTTTTTCATAGTCTGTTTTTTCAAAACCGACCGTTATATTACTGTGATTTTTGGCATGCATGACATACATTGGAAGAATATCTAATCCAACCGTCGGTTTTCCAAAATTATTATCTTATATTGACTAAAAAGTCAAGTCCTCGTAAGAAAATTTCTCTCTTCTCTCTCTCTCTCTCTCTCTCTCTCTCTCTCTCTCTCTCTCTCTCTATATATATATATATATATATATATATATAGGGATGATATTATAAGGCCGGCCTTACGCAAAGTTGCATAAAATACACAACTAAAGTATAATTAATTTTTATTTTAAAAAAGAATTATACACAAATAAGAAAACTTGATAAAGAATGAGTAATTCTAAAGTTTTTAAAAATAAAAAAAGTAATTAAAAAGAAGATTTCTAATAAAGAAGTTAAAGAGATTTTAAGTAATTAAAATTATAGGAGGGCATAAGTGTCATTACTATTTATTATAAGGGTATTTTAGCGAATTGAATCAAAAGTTTTTCCATCATTTAGACTTTTATAAGTAGTATAGATATAGATATATATATATATATAATAGAATACTATTATCAAGTGCACCTGATGCATATTACATTAAGTAACCTATTTTAGAGACACTTGGAGATTATATTTTGAAAAACTGATGGTATGATTAGATACTCCTCTTATGTTTGTCATATTTTTTCAAAAGTGATCCAATGGTCTCTTTTTTTTTTTTTTTTTTAATGGTCACTTTGAAGAACTGACTTTTTGCTTCTTCAAAATATCACAATTTTTTCACAATCGGTTTTTTTAAATAAAAAGAAACAACCGTTGAATCACTATGATTTTTGGCAGATATGACAAACATAAGAGGAGCATTTAACCCAACAATCAGTTTTTCAAAATATAATATGCAAATATCTCTAAAGTAGGTCACCTGATATAAGATGCATCAAGTGCACCAGATAATAACATTCCTAGATACATGTGTATATTGTGTTGTGGGGTTGTCAGGATGGCCATATTTTGCTCAGTGCATTCTACACATTATTGAAGGTGTGGAACTTTGCAATTCAGATATGATTTTGGACCTTTGGTGCTATTCTTCCCCCATTTTCTCATCTTTTGTCCTTTCCGTTTGCTTTCTCTACTTGATTTTTATTCAAATTTAATTTCTTCATAAAGTTCACTTTCCTCCTGTTTCCCATATATATTTTTGATGTAGTCAACATATGCTTATATATTTTATGTAAGTATGAAGCTAATAGATAATTGTATGATAGATATTTTAAAAAACTGATCATTGGATTAGATATCCTACTTATGGATGTTATGCATACCAAAAATTACGGTGATCCAATGTAGACATCTCAAAATATAGACAGAAAAAATTGTGACTGTAATGACATTTCTGACAAACCGGCCATTGGATCACTGTGATTTTTGGTATGCATGACATACATAAATATAGTATCTAATCCTACGGTCAATTTTTCGAAACATGTATCCCACAATCATCTACTAACTTCATGCTTACATAAAATATGCTAACTTGATCATTCTTTTACACGCGTGCGCACACAGTGATGATCTAGTCCACACATGTTGATATAGTTATGAAAAATTGTGCCTGTTGAAAACTGTCGCAGTTTTTCTGACATTTCTAAGAAACCGACAGTTGGATCTCTTTGACTTTTGGCATACACGACATGTATAAATATAATATCTAATCCAACGGCCAGTTTTTCAATATATAATGTAGACATAAGCTTATATCAGCATATGTGGACTAAATCACTACTCTCTCTCTCTCTCTCCTCTTACACCCTATTTTGACACCTTTGCTTACACCTCATTTTCAAAACACTATCTATGATAGATATTTTGACGAACCGACCGTTGAATTCAATACATTTCTTATGCATATCATGTATACCAAAAATCATAGTGATCAAACGGTTAGAGTTTAAGAAATGTCACTATAAAAAATTGTTATATTTTTAATTAATAAAAAATAAAATAGTTCTTCAAAATGATATTTTTAAAAAAACAAACTGTTGGATCACTTTGATTTTTCTCATACATGACAAACATAAGACAAGTATCTAATCTAACGATCGGTTTCTCAAAATTTTCTATTTACAATGGTATTTAAAAACGAGATATAAACATAGGTGTCAAAATATGGTGTAAGGGGAACCTGTCCCCCCACCCCCCACACAGTTTCACCATGAAAAATTGTTCAAATTGAAAAACTCGGCTTCTATAAATATTTAAGTAAAACAGGGCTGTTGAATATAAAGGAAGCCATCACCACAACTAATGGTGGAGGATCATTCATGAAATCGATTTTATCTTTTACTGTTAGTTGTGTTGATGTATCAGTCCCTGTAATGGATCCACTTGCAATTCAATTTTCATGGAATGCCCAAATATGCTCAATGAAGATTAAATATTGAACGTTCTAAAAATATATTCAAAAAATGTATCCCAAATGATCCAAATTGATCTGTTATTCATTATCAAACCTTATTCTTGATAATAAATGAAAAGTCACGCTATTTGGAACATTTTTTAGAATATATTTTTGGGACATGTTGAAAAATTGTCTGTGGAGACAAAAGATTTGAAGAAAGAAAGGGTGATGGGGGCATGTTGAGATTGTGATAGCTAGTAAGGGGGAGAAGAATGTATGGGGCAAGTGATGGGGCTTTGAGTTTTCCTATATATTTGCCACTCTGCAGTACTGCAATTGTTGCTGGGTCTGCTGCCTGAAATTGCAACCAAAAGTGAGTTAAGATAAGATCTTGCAGAGTAAAGTTGAGAAATGAAAGCAAGGAACAAAAAGAAATATTCAAATCGAAAAAGACAAAGTAAAAGCTCCAAAGATTTTTTTTCAATAGTCCAAATCTCATCAAATAAGGTAGAAGATTCTGTATCATCTTCAATTCCCCACTTCAATCAAAATACTAACTTACCAACTCATCCAAAAGCATGAGCAATTAGAGTAAAATCAAAGAGGATAATATGGAGTGATAGATGAAGAAGATATATATGTTGGTTAAACCTTGACGGTGTTGTGATCGATTGGTTCGTTCGGCTTGTAAATTTGGTGAACTAACCTGTATTAAAATTCTTAATAAACCAGCCTAAGTACCCCAATGCTATCAATCCTTGGATTTGAAAGGAGATTAACTAATAACAATGTCGTAATATAAAATAAAATAAAATAAAAACAAACTTAGGGTAGCCGGTGAGGGTTATGGCTGCTTAAATAGGTCAATAATTTTAAGACTCAAAAATTAAAGACGGGAGATTTTAAAAACTTAGCATGAGTATAATGGTCATCCGTGTATTTATCTATCAAGTAAATTCCGATTCGAGATGGGTTCCCTTGTATATACTATATAGATGGTTTCTTAGGCTTATGTTCTTATTAAAAAAATATATATAATTATATATAATAATTAAAATTGTAAATTAAAATTGAGTGGCACGTGTGGAGCCGCGAGTCCGGACCGATAAAGGTCCCCTAAATGGGTTCACATGCATGAAAAGTACATAATAATAAAAAACATACTCGAAATAAATAAAGAGATAGGAATAAAGGGCTCTCACCAATATTTGTATGAGGTGGAAATGAATGGGGCACGGGTGCTTCGTGTTGCCCTCCAGCTTTCAACACCTTCTTTCCTTCTGACTTATTTTAAATAAATTTACTAAAAGCTCCTTTACTTTTCACCGAAACTACCATTCAAAAGCTCTAACAACAACCATTTTTAAGATGCGTTAATGTGTTGACCGTATGTAAACGATGTCGTCTCTACTTACTTCGACATCGTTTTTTCATCCGCTTTTATCGTTGGATTCAAAGCCGGTGAATTACCTTTAAACAGAAACAACAAGGGCCTTTGACCGTCGGTTGTAGGGTAGGAAAAGCACATTCCTACATTGAAATGACAAAAATGCCCCCAAAAACATTTTTCTTCTTTTTTCAAGTAATTAATTAATAATTAAAAGGAAAAAATACAGAAAACCCCTCAACTATCAATTGCAACACTTTACTCATAAACTATTGAATTGTGACAAATAAACTCTCTTCCGTGATTTTCATAGTCTGTTTTATAACAAATCAATCGTAGATCACTATGATTTTTTGTGTGCCTGACATAAATAAACAGATTATCCAATTCAATGGTCGGTTTTTGAAAATACAGACTGTTAGATTAAAAATACAGACCGTTAAATTAAAAAATAAATTATGAAAATACAAATGTTTTCGAAAGTGTATTTTATTTTCATTTGGATACACAAAACTCTTTTTGGGTGTTTTGGAGATACAAAATGTCTCTCCATGGTTGGAGTTACTCTAGGAGTGGCAATATTGTGATATGGAGTTATAGTAGTGGCATATTCTTAGCTACTCAAAACATGGGCTCTTTGATTATTTAAATTTCTACTCTATTAACAAAAGTAGCTCTTTGTAACTTTCTTTGGTCCAACATTACGAACATATATAATAAATATATAATATATCAATGAATACCCCACAAGGGTTCTCAATATAAAAAGCCTAAGAAAGCAAGAGAAGCTCGTACATGTTCCCCACTCATGGCTACCATAACCAGAGATGATTCCGACTATGACAGTAGCTGTTCTTCCATAACTGTGCCGGATTCCAGCCGGAGCTGGATGAGCAACCTCAGTTTCGGCAGCCGGAGCTCCATCTCTATCTGTTCCTCCGGTGACACCACCTCTCTCTACAATTTTCACAAGCCACACCAAGCCAACCAAGCTGCATGGGAAGCCATGAAGCGGCTCCGGTGCGAGAAGGGTCGGGTCGGGCTCGACCACTTCCGGATCCTCCGCCGGGTTGGCAGCGGAGATATCGGTAACGTTTACCTTTGCCAGATACGGAACCCAGTTGTTGGGTTGCCGCAGTGCTTTTATGCTATGAAAGTTGTGGATAGAGAAGCACTTGCTATAAGAAATAAGTTGCAGAGAGCTGAAATGGAAAAAGAGATCTTGGCTATGCTTGATCACCCTTTTTTACCAACTTTATATACTGAGTTTGATGCTTCTCATTATTCTTGTTTGGTTATGGAGTTTTGTCCCGGTGGAGACTTGCATGCCGCGAGGCAACGCCAGACGGGGAAGCGCTTTAGCATTTCATCTGCTAAGTAAGTGTGTTTAATTAAACTATTTATCTCAGCTAGTTGTGAGTGTCTATGAGATTGTGTATCTTCTATTTTATTTTGAAAATAAAAGCCTTAGCTTTGCATATTATTATTGTTTTACGTACCATTAAAAGCTAGAGTACTAACTAAGCTATAAAATGTACAGGTTTTATGCTGCAGAGACTCTCTTAGCTATAGAGTATCTGCACATGATGGGTGTTGTTTACAGAGATCTTAAGCCAGAAAATGTACTCGTTAGAGAAGATGGACACATCATGCTTTCAGATTTCGATCTCTCTCTTAAATGCGACGTGGTTCCAAAGCTTTTAAGGCCAAAACCTGACCCAGAAGCCATTGATCATGACAAGAACACAACAAAGTGCTCAACGCCATCTTGTGCTTTACCCATGCAGCCTGTGCTCTCTTGTTTCTCAGCCTCCACCAAGAAAAAGAAAGCAACAATCACAACAACAATAACAACCCATGTCGATAATGTTCAAGAACTTGACCCAGAATTGGTAGCCGAACCGATAGCAGCTCGATCGAAGTCTTTCGTGGGCACCCACGAGTACTTGGCACCGGAGGTGATCTCAGGGCAAGGCCATGGAAGTGCAGTTGATTGGTGGACATTAGGGGTGTTCTTGTATGAGCTGTTGTATGGAAGAACACCCTTCAAAGGGGAAAACAATGAGAAAACTCTCATTAACATATTAAAACAGCCACTAAGTTTCCCAAGAATTGGTGTTAATAGTAGCAAAGAGTTTGAAGAGATGGTGAAAGTTCAAGACCTCATAAGCAAGCTTTTAGTGAAGAATCCCAAGAAGAGAATTGGAAGCTTAAAGGGTTCTGTTGAGATTAAAAGGCATGATTTCTTCAAGGGTGTGAATTGGGCTTTGATTAGGTCAGTTAGGCCACCTGAAGTCCCTAGTGATCTTCACAGGATTAGAAGTAGAGCACCTCTAGTACAAAAATTAACCAAGAAAGAAAGAGATGCACCCTATCAGATCCCTCATCATTTTGACTACTTTTAGCTAATTAGATTGTAAATGAAATAGGTAAAACAGGAAGCAAATTTCATGTTTGACACCAAAGAAAAAGAGTTGTTTTCCTTTGTTTTCCTAGATTAATTAATTAATGAGAAAGATTTAGATATATAATATATATATATGTAAGACCAATTCTTAATTGGTCATGCTTTAATTTCTATCCACATTTAATTGTTATTAATTGCATGTTTAGATCTCGATCCTCTCTATATGCAAAAATTAATGTATGTGCATACGTGGAAAAGAAGAGGGAAGCCATTATTGTTCCAATGTGTCTCTCATGAACTCATGTGGTGGCAATAATTACTATTCTCAATGATGATAAAATAATAATAATAAAATGAAAATGAACACCCTTTAATCCTTTTTAGTTTTCTTTTTATTAATTGTGTGTACTTTTTTTTTTTTTTTGCTATACAACTTTTTCTCATTTTGAATCTGTCATTTCCACGCATTCGCATCATCGTATGTCCTTTCTACTGATTAAATCATAGATAAAAGAAGTCCATCATGGATCCTTTACTTGCCTTTTTCCTTTTTATTTTTTTAATTTTCCATTTTGTGAATAATCTATTTAAATATTATTTCAATTGAAGATATATGTCAAACCGAACGTTGGATCAATTCGATTTTTTGCATTTATGATATGTATAAGTGGATCATCAAATCCAACGGTCGGTTTCTCAAAATAGCTGTTCCAAGTTGATCAAATACACCAGAGAGAACAAAAAGAATTGTCCTATATGTAGTATCATACAATTTTCTTATATAATACATAGTATTATGATGTTCTCATTATATATATATATATATATATATATATATATAAAACTAATCTTTGATGAATGCAAAGAATGCTATGCTTTTGTAATATGGTCGATTTCTCAAAATAGTTGTTCCAAGTTAGTCATATATACTATAGAGGACAAAAAGAATTGTCCTGTATGTAGTATCGTACAATTTTCTTATATAATACGGAGTATTATTATGTTATTAATTATTTTATATATAAAAAAACTAATCGTTATAAATGCAAAGAATGCTTTGTAATTAATTATAATAAAATTTTGAAGTGTATATTTTATTTGGACTACCCTTTTTGACTTATTTATTTTTTAAAATTATCAAAGTACATATGCACCTATATATATATATATATATATATATATATATATATATATATATATATATAATGTTTGTTATCTATATTGTTCATATATTTGATGTTTGTACCCATAAAAGCACTCGTGTTATAACAACTTGTCCATGAATTTCATAAGGATTATATATAGAATATTATAATAAATGAGAAATATAATTTCAATTTCCAAAAATATTGAATGATTGTTCATGAGAAATGAATCATCACCCTATGTGCAGTGTGAGTTTAATGATTTCAGTCACACCCATGAGTCTCCTGATCAGTCAAATGGGATATAAAGGTACCAATCGATGAAATTGCCTTTAATTTCAACAGATTCAAAGAGCACGCGGGCAGGCTCCTTTTTCCCTTTCGTTGCAGGATCATGAATTTGCCTTTTCCCCTTTGTTATTTTCTTACATGTCAATGAGTAGAAGGATTTCACAGGAATATTTTTATTAAAAAATATATATATTTTTTAAAAATAGTGCTTAGGACTCAAAAAAAAAAAAAAAATATATATATATATATATATATATATATATATATATATATATATATAAATTTTATATCACCCGACACTTTAGTCCGAAATTAAAAACCACCAGGACATGTCGTGGTTTGAGTGGTGTGTAAAAAAGAGAGAAGCAGTTTGAGAGAAGAGACCTTACCACTCAAAGCAGGACACATCAATAAGGTGATTTTTAATTTCGGGTTAAAGTGTCTGATGTTATAGTATTTTTCTTAAAAATAATATAGATTGAGTGACCCATATAATTTGGTTTGAGAGGAGGGACCTCACCGCTCAAATACATATGACACATCATGATGATTTTTACTTTCAAGGTTAAAGTGTTCGGTGCTTATAGCATTACTATTAAAATAAATAGTCATAATAACTTATGTGATATTTCTATATATAGATGCAATGTACTCTTTTTATAACTCTTTTTATAAGGTTTTCTTTAAAATAAAATATTAAAATTCTTTTACAAGGCAAATGTATACACGAGGACTTAGAGTATTTTCAACTTTGTAATGATATCATTAGAACAAAATAACATCCCAAATATATATTTGAGATATATACTAATGCTAAAATTCGGCATTCCAAGTAGCATCAATGATTCAATGCCAAATTTTAGCATTAATGTACTCCAATGCATTGCTGCCAAACAGTTCCTAAATCATTATTTTTCCATCTACAACAAATGGCAACTATCATTAATTAGTGGTGCCAAATTTTGGCATCGACAACCCAAATGGCAGTCCATTAAAGCAACTTATTTGAATGTCAATGCCAATTAAATTTAGCAATAATAGCTCAAATAGCAACTCATTGTAAATACTTTTAGAACGTAAATTTGGGACGACCCATGCCAATTCCAATGTAATTATGAGAAGAAAAAAAAAAATCAACAAATCAATTTTTCAATTTTAACAAAGTGCTTAAGATGTTAAATGTGTTTTGTCTGCGCGGTAGAGGGGTTACAAAAGCAAATTAAATCATGATTGTTGAACCACTCTCTTAGGAAAAGGTGAAAGAAAGTTGAAATCTTTAAAAGCTAAAGTTCTTGGTTAATTGATGGCTAAAAATCATAGCATATAGCAACATACATACTTGGTCAAATGCCTTGCTAAATCCAATAATTATGTTCAATTAACGAAGTTATATGAATTTGAAATGTAGGATAGACTTTATGGTTGTAGCTACCATTCAAATTGAAGGAAAAATGATAAACACTCCAATTTTGTTATCACCTTCATTTTATAGCTTAACATGACATCTGATAAGTTTATCATATTAATTATCATATTAATTTGTTATGTTGTGATGCAGACCGGGTTGGGCTTCTGGCTCAAGACTTTATGGATCAACTGGACAGGAAAAAGGGGCCCAAGCAGAATTGGGACTCGAGGGCGATTTTGGGATAAAATCAAAAAACGGATTAGTAGGATCGAAAGTCATCGGTGACAGAATTGCACGAAAATTGGCAGTCCGAATGGAAACGGTGAAACAAGCAAGACTCACGGCTAATGTCGTGTCGTACGCTGCTTTTTGGGCAAATTCCTTTGTTTAGGCTTCCGATTTGGTGATTTTACTATTTATGGAAAGATTTCGTCTGCCAATTACTTTCCCTACAGAAATCCATTTGACGAACATTTGATTCCGTAGCGATCCTTAGGAAATATATTTATAGATTTTAACTTTATTTCGCATATTTCCATTTTTGGAAAATTTTCTTTTATTTAAATTTTTCCCTATTTCGACAGTATTAGGGTTTTTCAAGCTTTGTTTTAGTATAAATATGCTTCTAGCCGTCTTGACAAATCAATTTATGAATTATTAAGAATTTAATTGAGAGTTTTCACTCTTTTTCCTAAGTTTTTCTCTTTGTGAAGATCGAGTACTCGGTTGCCTATTTTTCTGATACTGTCTTTGTGACACGTCAACAGGGATTTAAAAGATTGTTCGTTGTTGGTGAGCTTGTTTTCAATATTCCGCTGCATCATGTTGATACCAGTTGATCAATATAATTAATGTGATAATGCCATATCAATTACTAAGTTAAATAGCAGAGTAAATTATGTTCTATTTTTTAGTTATTTTTACCACATAATTCAAGACATGTGTTACATCATTAAATAAATTTTCTTCCTTTAAGGAAATGAGAGGTGTTATCACCTGCTACGAAGACTAACCCTAAAAAATTGGGAAAACAGCATCATGTCAATATCAACTACTGAACCTTTGAAATTCTTAATGACTTTCCTCAGCAAGCACTGAAAAAGGTCAATATTAAAACTACTTCCCTTGACTTTGTTTATCAGTTAATGTTATATTATGGGTCTCTTTGTATTAATTTTTCTTTAAATTATTTTTTAGAGATCAAAATTTTATTTGATTCTTAAGATGAGAAGATAAATCACTTTTAGATGACTTGATAGGTGACAGATTTATTGACAAAATTTTCAGACTAAAAATTATTTTGACAAAAGTTAGGAAGCAAAAATTAGAGAATTTCAAATTTTTCCACAATCACTTTTAGTGAAAATTTTAATATGTGAATATATGATTTGAACATAACTTTAAAGAGATACGTGGATAGATAGTTCTTCAAAAATGATTTTTCTAAACAAGTCACACAAACGAACCGTAATAAATTAGTTATAAGCTGAAAAATGAAACTTAATTTCCTCTTCAAATTTAAAAAAAAATAATAATAATACATATACTTTAGGCATGTTATTATAACCATACGCAACTTTGTATAAGGTGCACCTTATGTAACTTCCATAGAATCAAATGCATAACATATATTAAAAACCTAACCGTTGGATTAAATAAATTTTTTATAAATTTTATGTTCGCCCAAAATCACTATAATCCAATAGTCGGTTTCTGACAGATATTACCTGTAAAAAATTGTGACATTTTTATCCTTTCAAATATCATCCTTTTTTCAAGTCAATTTTTTCAGAAATCGACCGTTGGATCATTATGATTTTTTCTGCGAAGATGATATTCATAAGAAATTTATCTAATCCAACATTCATTTTTTAATATATAAATAACTTTATAGAAATTATCTAACATAACTTTACATAAACACACCGTAAAACAGCATCCCTATGCATACTTGTATTAATCGGTGGATGCAACGAATAAGATGAATATATAAAACAGCAGTAATTGAAAAAACTCAGAGCAATACGTGAGCTTGAAAACTACACAATGGCAGTGGTCACAATACAAGACAGTCAAACCCAGATGCCACTGGCCACCCACTCAAGATGAAACCATGAACAAAAGCGATCAAGCATGTTTTGAGTGCTGTCTCTATCTGTACTCTTCATATCACCCCATTAATCTCAGCCCTTGATTTGGGACACGTGTTCTCAACCCATAAACGTTGCAGGTGAATATGGATCCAAAGCAACATGAAAAGGGCTACCCACGGTTTTGAGGCAGCTTTGGCCCCCAAACCGTTGGCTTCTGCAATCTGCACCCAAAAATGTTTTCCAACTTTAAAAAATATAAAAAGCAGATTTTATAGATTTCTGTGTCAGTGAAAACCAAGCGTGGTTTCCCTTTCTCTCTTTCTTTTTTTTCATAATTACAGTTTGGTCTTCTCTCCCCCACTCAGTCAAAATTAAATGTGACAGTAAAATTAAGAGAAGGGCCATATGGTAATATGGTTTAATACTGTTCATTTCTTTTGATCTTTTCAGCTCACCAAAGCAAGCCCTTAATACAAAATTATATTCCTTCCGAGAATAATTAAGGAGCATTATGGGGAACAAAGAACACAAGAAAACAACCGACCATAACAGAAACCTGAAGATAAAACAAGTGACTCCAGACGTTAGAATTCAACTGAAACCATCAAACTCCCCATCAACACCTGACCTGCCTCCCCCTCCAAACTACTCACTACACCCCAACCAAAGCCCTTATAAATATCCCCATTTCATGCAAAACCTTCTCAATATCTTCATCACCTTCTTCAACATTATATTACAGATATTTATATCACAAATGGCAAAGAATGTGGCTCAATCTCCTCTTGAGAGAAATGGGTTGGCTTCACTTGACCAAAAGCTAGCCATGGCTAAGCGTTGTTCTCATGGTATGTTTTGCCTCCAATTTCTCTTTCTGTCTTTTCCCCAAATATGTGAAATCATTTCAATATGGTAATAATTATGTTTATTTCATCAACTTTATCTTTTTGGGTATCTTCATTTTTATACAAGATTGATTAATGATTTTGAAGGTAAGCATCATAATTAAGATTTCAATGTGCTACATCCTGCATTAATTCCCTTGAAAATCATGGTGATTATGTGATCCTATGCCAATTATTTCATAAAGATTTGGTATTTGATAGTCCCCCAGCTCCCTAATAGCAAAGGGGCTAAGTAAGGAAGGAGAGGTCCCCCCCTAGACCCAAGACCTTTTTCTATTTTTAATTTTACATACTGCACAAAATTATTAGATGATCGACTCTTGAACTGATCTGATGGTCAAGATTGATGGGTTTGTGGACCATTATGGATTTAGAATTGGTCCCACAAATATTATAAGATTGATCTGCCTTTGATACTGCTTTACTTAATTATGACCTAAAGCAGATCGATTTCAACCTATTTAACAAAGGGTTATTTAGTTCTCAATTTTACTTAATTAAAGGTAATTAAATGAATTAATTTTTTTAATACTTATTTTTTGAAATGGATCCACAGAGGGTGTGGTTGCAGGAGCTAAGGCAGCTGTTGTTGCGAGTATTGCTACTGCCATTCCAACTGTAAGTCTTTAATTTGATCGTTTTCCTTTCCTTTTTCTTACACTTTCGGAGATGTAATTTGTCTATGAATGATTACCCTTTTATATATACTTATATGATCTCCATTTGTGGTTAAACATGCAGTTAGCAAGTGTAAGGATGCTGCCATGGGCAAGAGCCAACCTCAATCCCACTGCTCAAGCACTCATAATTTCCACAGGTAATTACAATCCCACATCATAATAATTATGATTAATTATCATAATCGGGAATTATGATTAATTATCATAATCGGGAGTTTATAATATTGTTAAGAAAAATGTCAATTTGATGCATATATATGGCAGTGGCGGGAGCAGCGTATTTCATTGTTGCTGACAAGACTGTTTTGGCCTCGGCTCGGCGGAACTCCTTCAAGCAAGTATGAAGGATCCATCTCTCTTAACATTGGAGCATCAGGACCTTCATTAGAATATTGAATGGCGCACATGGCCGGATCTAATTAAACCTTTGTTTTACTTGAGTGAACTATGATGCAAAGTATGTAATATATCCATCCATCATCTTTATATATATATAAATAAATGGGTTATTGTTCCAAGAGTACGGATGATATATATATATATTTGCCTTCTGTGAATACCGAATTGGATAGAATGCTTGATTAAGCTAGGAGGGATCGGATAAGCTCATTCATTGGTCATTAATCCTTCGAGGTTTATTGAGCTTTGTGCACCTTTCCATGCTCCATTGTATTTAGTTTTAGATTTTTCTTATTTTGTGGGGCCTAGGGTTTAATAGTTAGTACTAACCTAGAAAAAATGATAGATGATTCAAATTTTAAATCAAAATTTTTAAATAAAAAGATATGGCATTAAAATATATTCTTTACTTTCATATATTTTAAAATGCACAAAATTATAAATTCTAATTTGTTTTTAAAATGTATTTTTAAAATGCACAAAATTAGAGATTCTATCTTGATGATACATCATTTGGTTTAAAAAATTCGGTCTAAAATTTAGTCCATCAAGCATTACTCATAGGGTAAATGGATCTAAGGTTTTTAAGTTAATGGATTGCACCGGTCCGGCCCGGTAGTTCAACGGGCTGTGCCCAAGCCAGTTCAAAGCCTGTTAGATTCTTGTGCATTGATGCAAATACACATTCAATCTTACATATATGTTTGAACTATTGCATGCTTATCAATCTAACAAGATATTCATTGTGTATGTAGATCACATTTTGTTTTCATGATTGGCATCTGTATACCAATTAATCAGATTGTTTGGATGCAATTAAGCTTCTTCTTGGATGAGAAAATACCATTGCACTTCATCTTAACTGTGCAAATCTTGGACAAAGGAGATAAATGGTTCAGAGGAATTGGAGAAGTAAACTACATTCATAAAGGCACATGGCCCAAGTGGAATAGTTCTTTACAATTCTTGATTTGAAAGTAAAAAAAAAAAGGGCCTGGGGAATAATTCTCCATAGCCTTCCAATATTTGCAGTGGCACTTTACAAAAAAACAACCCAATTAAGTTTTACCAATAGTCCATACATGAACAAGAACCATCTTTGAAATGGTGAAAACGATTCCGATCTCTCGCAATAATCTCCCTATTAAAGATCTTTGATATCAGCTTTGTTGCTGAATGACAATTTCCACATACACGAAGATTCTTCACGATTCTTATTGTCGTTCCTGGCTTTGTACTGATCAACCCAAAAGCAATTGCCAACTTCTCACTATGATGGCACAAGACCCCTTCTTTCCACTCCTCATCCATGTCATAAAGAACCTCAGATGTATCAGGCACGAACCCAGCCATCTCCAAAAGCTTATCTATTTCATCCAACATCTTATATATCTCCCTGCTCTGTGGATGTGCTCTGTCACCAACAAGAAACTCATGAACAACACTGTCCACCTCAATAGAGCTACTGCCAGGAACTTTCTTCATTCCCTTGTCATTTAACCTGGTTCTTATTCTTGCCACATCCTCCCATCTACCAGCTCCTGCATAGATGTTCGATAAGAGCACATAAGCCCCAGGGTTTTCGGGCTCCAGTTCAAAAAGTTGCTTGGCAACAATTTCACCCAACTCAACATTTCCATGAACCCTACATGCTCCAAGCAGAGAGCCCCAGATGGCAGCATCTGGCTTCATCTCCATGTTCTTCATCAGGGCCTCAGCTTCATCAAACAACCCAGCTCGGCCTAGGAGATCTATCATACATCCATAGTGTTGCAGTTGTGGTGAAACCTTATAGTCTTGGATCATTGAACTAAAATATTGGCGGCCAAGATCCACCAATCCAGCATGGCTACAGGCCGATAAAACACCAACAAATGTGATATTGTCTGGTTTGAATCCTTCATTAGTCATTTCCAAGAAAAGCCCAAGGGCAATATTTGCGCGTCCGTGCATGGCTAGCCCCGATATCATCGCGTTCCAAGAAGCCAAGCTTTTAGGCTTCATACCATTAAAGACTTGTTGTGATGCCTCTATATTTCCACATTTAGCATACATGTCAATGAGACTGGTCCCAAGGGAGGTATTGGTTAAATTTTGAAAATTTTTGTCAATATATGCATGAATCCATTTTCCAAGATCAAGAGCACCTAAGTAAGCACAGGCTGGAAGAATGCTTAGGAAGGTGACATCGTTAGGCTCTTCATTTGATTGCAGCATTTGCTGAAAGAGAACCAAGGCTTCTTTATAACGGCTCATATGAGTGTAACCACCAATCATAGTGTTCCATGAGATTACATCCCTTTGATAAATACCCTCAAACAAATTGCGAGCGCTGTCTAAATCACCACACCTCGAGTACATGTCAATAAGCGAATTAACAAGCCGAAGATTTGAACCTAGTCCATGATCTTCAATCCAAGACCGGACCAAATTGCCCAATTCAAGGGAACCTGACTGGGCACAAGCCGAAAGGACAGCAACCATTGTACTCCCATTCGGTGTCACATTTGCTCTCTGCATCTCCTGAAAGATAGCCAATGCCTCTTCATATTGGCTACTTTGGACATAGCCTGCAATCATGGCATTCCATGACACCACATCTCTAACAGGTATTTCATCAAAAAGCTGTCGAGCATCATTCATATAACCCCATGAAGCATAACCAGTGATCAGGGCCGTAAAAGAAACTGCATCCCGTAGAGAACTTTTCTCAAACACCAACCGCGCATCAGCCAATTCACCATTTTGGGCATACATATTAATAAGCGAAGTATGTACAAAGGCATCACCCTCAAGTCCAAGCTTAAGAACATGTCCATGGATCTGTTTCCCTTCATGGGCACCCTCCACTTTCGCACAAGACTTCAAAAGAAAAGGAAAAGTATAAGAATTCGGCTCCACCCCAGATAAAAGCATACGAACATAAAAATCTACAGCTAGAATCGGAGAAGAGCTCAACGAATGTCCACGGAGTATCGTGTTCCAAATAATTTGGTTGGGTTCTTCAATGGATTCAAAAACCAAAAGGGCGTAAGAAAGATTGCCAAAGGGCGAAACGGCACAAAACTCGACAAGCTTGCTTAGCGCAAATTGGGTATTGTGGAGACCAGTCTTGATGAATTGAGAGTGTATTTGTTTGAGATTTTCCATGTTTTTGCAGTTGGAGAGGAGGGTTAGAGATGGGTGGTTTTGGAGGAGTTTGTATGGTGGGTCTGAGGTGGGTAGGACATGGAGAGTACTGGAAGGTGAAATTACAAGCGAAGATGAAGTGAAAACCATGTTTTGTGTTGTGTAGTTAAGTTGAATTGTGGAATGGAGAGGGATGAAGGAAAATATAATTTTTAAAAATTGGTTGATGGTTAGTTATAAGAATAACCCGCCAAAAATACTTAAGTTTTGGTAAATTAGTGATGTAACGGTTATTTCAAAATTTGTCTACATCATGTGAATGATAAATAAGGGTTATTCTTTATGAGTCAACAAATCCTAGATGCCCATTATTTTTAGTATTTTTTTTTAGAAAATCAAGAGATTTCATAAAAAAATCCTTAATCGTTCTTGGTATTTTCATGAAGATAATCAACAAATCCTAAGGAGGTTCATGTTAGTTGATTCACTTTAAGAATTGCCTACATCATATGAATACTAAATATAAAATAGAGGAGTGTTAGGATTCTTAGCTCGTAGACGAGAATTATCCCAATATTTTTTGACGAAATATGCATCTTATATTTATAAAAGTGGGGGATGGATATCACGACTCATGTGAATTTCATCATCTTTTATGTTCTTAATTTTTAATTTGCCATTCCTCAAATATGAAAATAGTGAGCTTTCTTCTTCAAGTTTCGCATTATGAGGTAAGTCCTCGATTTGATTTTTTTCGAACATTAACTTATGTAGAACATTAACTTTTGCAGAATGAATTAATGGTAACTTTACTTATTGTTAATGTCCGAAATTTAATTGGATCGAAAGTTGTTATACCTCGCAAGCAAAAAAAAGAAAATAAAATAAATAGTGGGGTTAGAAGTGATAAACATCAATCCCATCTGATTGAAAGTCTCAAACCAATTCTACGAGTGCCAACCTAAAAAATTTATTCTTATTTTCTTCAATAATTTTTTATCCTAACGTGTCCTCTCACAATCAGAGTCAAGCTGGTAGCATCTTAAATATGATTGATATGGGATTTACACCCATGCATGGCTGAATCCAATTATATATGGAAGGACATGTTAGGGGACAATTAAAATATAGATGATTGAATAGCATTTTTAAAACTGATAATAAATCCAAAAACCCAACCCGAATCTTAAAAAGCACTAAATGGATTGGCGTTTTGTAACACTAGCAAAGATGAGGATATATAACAGCCATGCAAATGGGAAGCCTTTTGTGAGCAAAATAACTGTCACCCATGAGAGAGTCACTAACTAATGAAATCTCATGCACCTTGGAATCAAAAGTAAAAATCATGATTAATTACTAATTTCTTATGTGACCGAGGTAGCTCGGATGATGTAAGTAGCATCTCTAATATGCACAATTCGACTTGTCGCTGTAAAAATGATGATTAATGCTTTTAGTGCTAGCTAGCTGAAAATATCGATCAATTCATGTCGTGAAAAAGGGGAATATTCAAAAAATCAAAAGCAACGGCTATTTTTCCCGTCTATTATGGGTCCGTTAGGATGTGGATTCTTGGAGTATTATTGAGGAGAGATAGCCCTCCTTTTTAAATCAATTACAGGTCGATGGAGAATAAAGAGTCCATGTGGGCACTGTCGTCTTAAGGTTTTTCGATCACATGGCATATATATTCATGGTGTCTGGTTAAAAAAAATTGGCGATTACGATTCTTCCTTATCAAATCCTAGGTCAACATGCAAGCATCCATGCCAGCTTGGTCCTCCATGGCATTGACCATATTTGCCATGTCAGCAGAAGGGCCTTTCTATCGTTGATGGGTCCTTCAATTGAGTTTATTCTATTCCTGGGTGACCTTAATTTGTGACTTATTGGGGCTGCTTTTCCTTCTGTGCCCACAAGGGAGGTAGTAGAGCTGCCCTTGGTACCCGTCCTTGAGCCAACCCAAGCTACCATGGAACAAAAAATGCTTAATTGGGCTGAAAATTTTTTATACTTTGAATGTTGAAAATCTCTTCTTAAGTCTTAAGATCTGGGGTTTATTAATGCCGCCTTAAGAATCCGTCAACCACATACCAGACTAATAAGTTCCTTCTCGATCCGTCGCCTGGCTCCAAAAGATTGCCAAGATTTGATCACAAAACATCCGGATTGACGACTCATCCCAAAGACCACTTGGACAACCCCTTGTAGTTTAATATTTTGTTATTTCATACATGCAAGAAGTATTTTTATTGTGACGTGGCACGAAAATTAGATTTAATTGTTAATGGTTCACATATAATAAAATTATTATGTGGAAGCTAGACTCCAACCAAAAGGGTCAATAAAAAACGGCATGAAATTACTTGACATATCTTGTTTGTCTTTCCTTGATTAGTTTTTTTTTTTTTTTTCCGCCGTGATATTTGAACGTGTTTCTGGCCGCCTTTTACTATTAATTCTTTTATTCTGTAAAATATGCTCCAAGGTATCTTTTTTCTGTTCACATTATGATAAAAGGCATTGAAAGGAGATAAAATATGGAGAAAAGTGTGTTCTCAAGTCTCAGGTTGGTGCAGGCATGCAGCTTGTTTTAGTCCTCAGGGTTGGGCTAATAGACCCTATACATCCCCTCCAAGTGCCCTATTGAGAGGTCACTGGTTCAAGCATAGCCCAACTAATAAGCTGATACCACTTATAAGCCAGCTTCCAAAAGGGTATATAAAATCCAGGTTCGCTCCATTAATTAATACTACATTATAGTATCATATTGACACGGTTAAAATTGCTTAAAACCTTATTTTCTTTCTAAGGGTTTGTGCTAGTCATACCATACGTTTTCTTCAAACTTGATGCTCTAATACATGTGAGGTCATGAGACGCAAAGAATCCCTATTGGTCGAGCAGATCATGTGACATTAGACATGTATATACACATAAAGTAATTAATCAAGAGCTAGAAGCAAAAAGTGGCAGTGGATATGAATCTTCCAATGGCTTTTGAGTTATTGGGGACAAAGGAATCGAAGCAGCTAGGAAGAATAGAATTTGGCAATGGATGATGTGCATTTGAGAAGAATTTATTCTTATGGACAATTTCTCTAGCTAGTTTCTCAACCTTTTCACCTGACCCACGTGTACCGGAACTACATAAGCCTACTCTAGGAAGGTTTATATGCAAGTTGGATGAAATTCTGCATTTTTACGCTTGACGTAGGCACGAATGTATTCGTGTAATCTTTGATCTATGGGGCCATCCATGTGAATAAGAGATGGGAGGAAGAAAAAAAAAATATCCCTAAAGTTACCTTTCAAATAACAACTTCCCCCCATAACACCTTACCAGAAATGGATATATAGAGATTAGAGAGGAACATTTCAAAGCCTTTTTTCTCAAACAAAGCATGGGGAATCATATAAAGAGGGGGCATTAGTGGATTTTGATTTGGAAATAAATGTGTGTATATGCATGTACATACCAATTTGCCATCTCTAGTTAGCAGTCCCCCCTCCCCTCCGATCTCAAATTTGAAGAGATTTCTATATATAATTGGATTCCCATCTTTAGGAAACCATATGAATAAACCCAAGACTTTGAAAAGGGACATCTACATGGCCCTACACAAGAGGAGTTAGCTAGTATATAAAGCATCAACCCATACACTGAAACCACCAACACAATTGACAATCTTTTCTACTATTATTACTACTACTAACAAGAGCTGCAGCCAGTTTTCTTTTCAAGCTAGCTAACCTTCATTTTCTTAAGGTGTGTGTTCCTTTGCTACTCTAAAACATGAATTTAGAGTTGAATGCTCATCTCCTTAGTGGCAGGATTGAGCTTGTTTTCAGTCATTAATTAGTGCAGTTTTTGCTTGTTTGCCAATTATCTCTACTGCATCTACAAGCTAGCTTAATCACTAGAAGCATCATAATTATTAAGAGAGGACAAATTTTGTTTAGGCCTCTTAATAAATTGTTTCAAAGAAAGGATTTGCTCCAATTCTAATTTCCATTTACCTACTTGTGTTAATTATCAGGACAGGAAAAATGAGCTATACAGGAGATTGGATGTGTGGCTCATGCCAACACCTCAACTTCAAAAAGCGGGATTCATGCCAAAGGTGTGGGTACTCCAAGTTTGGTGGTGTGACTGATGTATCCACCTACGGAAATAACCGGACGGAAGTCTTGGCTGGGGACTGGTACTGTGCCGCTATGAACTGTGGAGCACACAACTATGCTAGCCGAACAAACTGCTATCGATGTGGTGCATCCAACATGAGGAGCTCTGGAGGTTATGGTAATGACAACAATCCCCTACCAGGATGGAAAACTGGTGACTGGATTTGTACTCGGTAAATTCTCGATCATCGACCTTCTATATTCAGCAGATGAAGATTAATCTACAAAGTATTAGCAAAGTTTAATTTGCAGGGAGCATATTCTCCAATAATTGCAGAATAAATTCTCCCAAAACTACAAGTGAAAGAAATTAGCCTGCATTGTTTCACCATACATAAATACTTTGGGATATACACTGTGTTCCTTCTCGAAACTGGATTTTCATTTATAACATGGAGTATAATATTGCTTTCCTAGTGAGAGCGATATATGACAATAGTACACAATAATGATAATGGTCATGATAATATATATAGTGATCGATAAACAACAATAACAAAACATTGTTTTATTATTAATCATATTGTTTGTTTTATTATTAATCATTTTGCTGTTATTATCATCATCTCTCTCTCTCTCTCTCTGAGTCACATGCACGCACGCACGCACATGTACTCGCGCACGCACAAACACATTCACATTAAGAATTATGGACATGAATACTCGAATTGTTATAGATTTCTTTTGGGTTTCTAACCTATACAAATTTATTCTTGACTTGATAGATGTGTTACACACAACTATGCTATTTGGGTTTCTAATGTAATACACGCTTATTCTTGACTTGGATAGATGTGCTACACACAACTATGCTAGCAGGACAGAATGTTACAAATGCAAATCATTGAAGGATTAAGGTAAGAAATCATTCTATTAATCATAGCTTATTCATTCTCTGGTTATAAAAATGAGTCACTTTACATGATCTTAATAAACTCTATTAAAATTCACTCTCCTGAAATCATCTTTCCTTCTATTTTCAGGTGGTGCGGTCTAAAGAACAAGAATTAAAAGAGAATTCCTCCTCAAGCACCACTATTTTTCCTTTTTCTTCAATCCTTCTTTTTTCTGTTTTTCTTTTTCTTTTTCTCTTTTTCCTTCTGAGGATAAAAAGCCATTGGTTATTCATGGTTGAAGGCCCATTTTCACAGGCATAGACATGCTCTTGCGCTAGGAATTAAGTGTTTCTAGCTTTATTGTACGAGTGGTGCAAGGTGTTCTATTCTCTTTTTTATCAATACAAATATTCTCTCTCTCTCTCTCTCTCTCTCTCTCTCTCTCTCTCTCACATATGCAAGTGTTGGAACATCTATATTTCAATGCTACTTTTGTGGGGTGGTCCAAAAAATGTATAGCGGGGATTAATTCTTGCAATATAACTGTCAACCAAAGCTGCTAAGGTCTACAGAAAAATTAAAAGACTTGATGGACCACCATTAGAGCTTTTGATTCAACCATTGGGAAAAAAAAAAGGTGAAAAAACATATATTAAATTGAATCAGATAAAAGATTCAAGGATCTCTACAACAAGAGACAAGCTTTAATTCACAGCAGTAAATTATGATCTCTTTAAGCATCTTATCACAAAGAAGTAACGTAAATAATTATGCAGATAAGAACCTGATGCTCTGCTTTCAGATAAGACAAGCTTTAATTCACAGCAGTAAATTATGATCCCTTTAAGCTTCAGATTTGGTTTTTGAGGAAAATATTAGTAGAATAATGAAATCCACTATGTCCCACATCGCCTGAATGAAAGGCTTGCTATAGCTTCATATACCTATATTGGGTCATCCACCTATAAGCTTAGGCTTTTAGGTTGGAAACTTAACATGGTATTAGAGCATTGGTTATCCACTTGACAAGGCCCAAACGAGCCTGCACGTGAGGAAGAGTGTAGAAGAATGAAATCCACTCTGTCCCACATCTCCTGAATGAAAGGCTGATTATAGCTTCATATACCTATAGTGGGCCCTCCACCTACAAGCTTAGGCTTTTAGGTTGGAAACTTAACAACATTACGCATGAATGCTCTGGAGTTTTTTGCTTATCTTGGACTTGAGACCTGCTTCCATGTTATGGATAGGTTCAACCACCAAACTGCAGGCCTACCTATCTAGTTTTTCTATCTTCTATCTAGTTGCCTTTAAAAAAAATTAAAATTAAATTAAAATGATGAAGGCCTCCCTCTTATATTTGATTTGTAGTTGACAACGAATCGGTGTTATGAACTGTAATGCAAAATACTGAGAAAGAAATACATGAAAATGTTTGTGTTATTGCATGTACAGAATAGAGATTTATTTGGGTCAAAAATTACAAAATCCCGTAGAGGTGGCTCAAAGCCATTTTTCCCTT
>JAESVK010000807.1:2812607-2830634 GCA_017140935.1 Hamamelis virginiana | reverse complement strand
TGTTTATAGTGCAAGTGATATTGATAAATTTTATTTGAAAGTGTCTTGCTTTAAGATTGTCTTTAAGTTTATCATCTAAATCTTTGGTTGGTGACATGGAGAATCTGGTAAAGTCTGAACAGGTATGCTTCTTCTTTGCCTACTTTAGGACGTTGAAGAATGGTAATGTTCAGTAGACTCATCCATCAAGATTTATGACCGCAACGAAATATATAAGCAATAATAAGAAAACGAGACAAGATCAATCATACACACAATGCACACGAGATTTACTTGATTCGGCAAATAGCCTACATCCACGGGGTAGCGACAACGAGAGAATTTCACTATGTGGAGAGAAGAGCTGTGCGGCTCAAGCAAATACAAAATAACCGTGATAAAGAAACCCTCAAAAAAATGCCCTTATATACTGAAGCCCTAATTAACATAAGCGGGTCGGGTCGAACCGCGTGTCCAAATCGGGTCGGGTCGCAAAACGGGTTTTAATTCATTACACCCACATAACAAAAGCTTTATTGATGTTGTGATGTATTCTTCTTCAAAAATTGCACCTCAATCTTTATGGTTAGTTGTGCCTTCGAGTATATTTTCTTCTTAAAAGCTTTATTTCTCTAATCTGTTAGTGGCTATAGTAATATGTAGTTCAATTGATTGATTGGGCTGTCACATTATAGTATATCAAGTGCATATTTCTCTATTGTTATCTAATTAAGTGATATTTTACCATTTCACTTTTGTTTTGCAGATCTAGGCACATTGATGATTTTTTATGTATCTTCAAGGCGCTTCACATTTTATTTTTATTTTTTATCTTTTTGTACCTATTTGAACACATGATGCTATAACATATTATGAACATTGTAAATTTTGACTGTGGTTTTATATAATTTTTTTTGGGTTATATAATGGCTATTAAATCTATTATTTTTATGAAAATAATGAATATTTAAAAAAAAAAAATTACCATTAGCAAGGGTCACCTGCCAATCCTCACTAAAGGCACTTTATTTATTTTTTTATTTATAATGGGAAACCTTTAGTGAGGGTCGCTTATCTACCCTCGCTAAAAATCAAGTTTTAAGCAAGGGTTGAGGCCATCACTAAAGGTTTTACTAAGAAAATGCTTTAGCAACGGCTAGTGACCCTCGCTAAAATCTTTAGCGATGGCAAATTGCCCTTTAGCGAGGGTTGTCGACCCTCACTAAAAGCAATTCTTCTTGTAGTGTTGCTATCAAGATGTGTTGTAGCTGTAATCCATTTTAAACGTGTCAAATGTGGAAGATAATTGCAAATAAGCTTTAGGGCATCTCCAACAGTGAAATGCAAATTTGGTGATCCATATTCATTTTTTGGATCATTAAAGTGCAAATTTAGCACTTTTCAGACTTCTCTCATTGACCTTTATATATTTGACAAATTTTTTTTTTTTTTTTTTTTTGTTTTAATTGGAAATGTTGAGTAAGCGTGCGTTATTGGATGAAAGCAACTCTTAACATACAATACTGTCTGCCTCCTACACTCCATTACTCTGATTTTAAAAGATTCTTGGCTTCCTCTGAGATCGATCCCTTTATGTTTTTTTTTCTCAATCTGTTACAATCTATCACCTTCTGGGCTAGCCCCACACGCTTGAGATCCCTTTTTGTTATTTGATTTGCTTTGCAGATGTCAAGCAAGTTCCTAAAGTGTCTTTCCCTAATCCTTAATATATATGTCACCTCAATGATAAGAATATGCGCAGTGCAAGATGTTATTAGGCTGCCATTTCATCTTGATCCTAAAGTGTCTTTCCCTAATCCATTATACATGGCACCTCATTGACACACATGTTTGTAGATAACATACTGTATCATTTTTATTTTATTTTGCCGAAAGATAACATACAGTACAATATTCACTAGACAATTTTACTAGTTTAGTGTTGGTATACAAACACAAAGGTCCACGCATGACTTAATGCAACAAAATGTAAAAGGATGCTATCAGTAGTAATTCTCAAGCCATGAACGTACACAATTCAATAGCAATGAGTCTAAGAGACAATTTATCAAACGACTAGAAAGCAAAAACACTCCAAAGAATAGGAAAAAATCATGGGACGAGAATTGAGCAAAATCGACATCTTGGTTGAATGGTTGGGTTGCTGATGGGGTGCAATTGAGTTGTTGTTGGGATCAACCCAAATAGTTTGGACTGCCCCACAAAAATGAGAGAAGATAATTTCAGAACAAAAACTTACAACAATCTTTTTTCTTTTTTTCTTTTTTTATTGTGCCAAGCAATGAGGTATTTACACTCTCCACGCAAGGCGGCTAGCCACTACAAGAGAGCTTGGCTAGTTTCGAACCCGGAATATCTGGATTCACAACTCATCCCTTTGTTGTCAAGCCAACTCTCGTTGGTTTTTTAATTCACCTATTTCGCTCATATATTTCCATTCATTTTAGTTGGCATATAATGTATGGTCCACATGGACGGGTGTTCATAAGCAGTTGAAATATGTGAATAAAGTAATCTTTTTCAAAAAATTATAAGATTGTAAGCCATGTAAAACACCACAAAACCAATACTTTTAATTTCCTCCTCCAAAATCATGAGGGAGCAAGTGAATCCAACCAATGACCTGAAGAATTTCAAAACATATACTTGGTTGGCAGCCCACAAAACATGAGCTTACCTTGTCTTCCTCTTGTTTTATTTATAAAGAATTATAAGATATACATGAATGAAATAATAGATAACCATAGGACGTTAACTACACAACTTCCCTAACATTTAGATAACTCTTTATACATCAATATTGGTGGCTAAACCTTATTACAACTTTGATCCTCATCAGACTTCTTTCCAGTTGCTCTGTTTTTATCGTTTTTATCCTTATCACTCCCCCTCAAGCTGGAGGGAGGTGGAGGGAGCACTCCTAGCTTGGAACGTAAAGATTGGAATTGTTGTTTGGACAGGGCCTTAGTAAAAATATCTGCAACTTGCTTGGTAGAGGGAACATAACGAGTAACCAGAGAACCCATGGCGACCTTTTCTCTCACAAAATGAAAATCCAATTCAATGTGCTTGGTTTGAGCATGGAATACAGGGTTTGCAGTCATATGAAGGGCACTCAAATTATCACAAAAGAGAAAGGGCGCATGAGGGAGAGAAAACCTAATATCACGAAGAAGATAAGACACCCAAGTTAATTCAGATGTTGTAGCAGCTAAGGAACGATACTAAGCTTCCGCACTTGACCGAGACACCGTTGATTGTTTCTTAGAGGACCAAGAGATACAATTAGCCCCCAAGTAAACACAATATCCTGTTGTAGAGCATCGAGTATCTGGGCACCCTGCCCAATCGGCGGCATCAGAAAATTGTAGAGAGAGAGAGAGAGAGAGAGAAGTGATTGAGCTAAAAATCTGATATCAAAGTCTAGTGTGCCATGAAGGTACCGAAGAATGCGTTTGACTGCCTGAAAATGAGGGGCAGTTGGTTGATGCATGAATTGGCATACCATATTGACAACATGTTGCAAATCGGGATGAGTGAATGTGAGGTACTGAAGAGCACCCACAAGACTTCGGTACTTTGTAGCATCGACAAGAGGCCCATCCATTTGATGAAGGTTATGTTTGTTTGCGAGATGAGTATTGATAGATTTACATCCAAGCATAGAGGCTTTGGTCAGTATTTCACGAGCATATTTTTGTTGAGAAAGGAAAAGACCATCACGAAAAGGAACAACTTCAATTCCAAGAAATTAATGCAATGAACCAAATATTTTGAAATTCTTCATGGTATCAGAGCCAACAACTCTTGATACATCAGTATTGGTGACTGAACCTTATCAGAACTTTGATCCTCATCAGTATTTGTCAACTCTTAATTTTTCACCCTGAGCCTCCCAGTCTTCCACACATTCAAGGGATCAAGCAACTCTATCTTCGAGATTCAACTTAAAATATCCATCCAAATAACATCAAGATGAAAAATATCTATAAAATAAAATTCCACCTAAATAATAACATTAAAAAGAGGAACTAAATTGCTTCAGAGATTGAGGTCGTTATACTTATATATAATTAATTGGTATAATTTTGGTCCTCGATCTGTCATGATTGGGGACCATCAATCTTCTTATCCCTTGGGATAGATTTTTTATATTAGAAATAACGCCACAGTTTCTTTTTCAAGCCCTAAACCAATCCTTTACATTGTCTTTTGTCACATGAAGGTGTAGTGTTTCCAATCGCCATCACCTTTGTTGTCTTGATACATTTGGCCAGTCGAATAATCTGTGTTAATTTCAAACAACATGTTGCCTTAGTTTTCCTTCGCCTTGAGGCTGTTCTTAAGAAATAGACTAGCTTATGATAAGGTCATTTTTTTTTCCTACCATGCATGCCCTAACAAACATATATGATGGTTTTCTTATAAGCACCGGCCACACAAATTTATGCATAATAACAAATTTATAAGCAAGGATTCCAATAATTTTTTCTTTTAATACGTTTGCTCATCAAGAATAATATGATCCTTTCTTTTTTTAATTACTAGTCACAACACAATCTGAAATTGTCTATTTTGTTTCTTCTGAATGAGCAAACACGAATTAAACTTTAATATCATGTTGTTTTCCTAATTAAGATTATGAGAAATATGGTGCAAAGAAGGCTGGCCTCATGAGTAGGACACATGTCACATTAGACAATTCATACACACAAGCTAGTAATCGATCTGAAGAAGCATTGAATATGAATCTTCGATAGGCTTTTGTCTACAAAGGAATCAAAACAAGCTAGGAAAAAAAAGGAATTTGACAATGAATGTGCATTAAGAGGAATTTATTCCCCATGAAAATTCCTCTAGCTTATGAAACCTTTTAACCTTACCCACGTGCACCGGAACTACATGGACCTACTTAAGGAAGATATAGGAGCAAGTTGGATGAAACTCTACGTACGTATACACGTGACGTATAAATGTATGCTGCGTCCATCCATTTCATTCTTGCTCGCCAGGGCCATCCAAGTGAATAAGAGAGATGAGAAAAAAATATCTCTTCAGCCTCCTTTCAAATAACATCTCCCCCTAATAACACCTCAGAAGAGAACATTTCAAGGCCTTTTTCTTAAATAAAGCATGGGGAATCTTATCAAGAAGGGCATCAATGGATTTTGGTTTTGTATGCATGAAACTAATTACCCATTTCCACTTGTAGAAGTTCACTGTCCCCCCTTCTTTAATTTCCCACAACAGAAAAGATCTAGAAGAAATGAAATTAATTAAACAGAACCTAATTAATTAGAGGAGGTTTTATCTAGTTCTTTTAGAAATTTCTATTCAGATTTCCAGCTTAGCATAAACATCTTGATAAACTTAAAGTGTTTTGTAAAGGATTATCTAGGGCTTAACTAGTATATAAAGCATCCAATCCCACACACTGAATTACCAACTCAATTGGCAATCTCTTCTACAACTACTACTACTTAACTTGCTGTGCTACTACCTATTTGTCTTTCAAGCGTTCATTTCCTTAAGGTGAATCCCTTCACTCTCTTCTTGTTTATAGATTTCGGATCATGTCCTAGGTCTGAAGTTCATATAATTAGGAACTCTTTCCACTTTCCATCGTCAAAAAATATTGCCATGGGCTCTGTAAACTCATTGCCAGCTATAGAAGAACCTTAAGCTCAAATGAAGCTATGCTTGAATGCTAGCTTCTCCTTGGTGGAAAAAGCAAGCCCTTTTATGACTTAATTATGAGCTATATAATATTAGTGCGGCTTTAGCATGTTTGCTATTAACATCTACTACATTTACTAGTTAATTAGCTCAATCACTAGAAACTTCATTTTCTATTCCTCATTTAGTTTCAAAGGACAAACTTTGACAACTTTGCTTCAAATTTCCATTCATCTATTTTGATATCAGGACAGAAAAAATGAGCTGGGCTGGAGGAGACTGGATATGCAGGGCATGCCACTACCGGAACTTTGAAAGGCGAGATTCATGCCAAATGTGTAGATCCTCTAAGCTTGGTGACGGGAGTAGGGTATTGTCCCATGAAGTTATTAAGCCCGGGGACTGGTTCTGTGCTGCCATGCACCACAACTATTCCAGTCGAACAACCTGCCACAAATGTGGAGCAGCAAGGATGAACCCAGTGGGACTACCCGGTGACTGGATTTGCACTCGGTAATTAAATTCGCCTTGACTTCCATATTTAGTAGATGACACGAAGATTAGTCTTTAAAGTAGTCCCAAAAGTCTGTTTCAAATGAGGCGAAAGATTAGTGATCTTTAAAGTATAGCATAATTCAATCATTCCCTTTTTCAGCAAACTTTCTCCTTGATAATAAATGGGCCAGAGGACGTGAATCTATTTAATTGAGACAACTTGTTGATAGAAGTTTTTGGGATATATTGCATTGCTCCATAATTTGTAAAGAGCATATCCTCTAATAATTGCAGAACATATATATATTCTCTAAAAACTAAAAATGCAAGAAATTAGCCTGCATTGTACGTAGCACCAATACTTTTTCTATAGCACCGTTATCCTTTTCGATCTTGCCACCATCAACATTTTTCTTCTTTGAAATCTCTCTCTCTCTCTCTCTCTCTCTCTCTCTCTCTCTCTCTCACACACACACCTACATAATTGAACTAGATGTTATTTCTTAATTTTGTGTTCCAAATATTCTAATACAAGTTTAATACACTGGACTTGGACAGACCAGGATGTGCTTTTCTTAACTTTGCTTGCAGACAGGAATGTTATCAATGCAACACCCCGAGGGATTCTGGTAAGAAATCACTCTATTCATCATACTCCTTGTGCATTTTCTGCCTATGAAAATGAGTCACTAACAAACTCTATTCAATTTTATTCTCCTAATATATATCTTTATTCCTTCTGTTTTCAGGTAGTCAATCAAGAAACTGAAATGAAAGAGACTTCCTCAGGCGTGCTATACCTTATAGCTCTTCTTTCCAAAATAAAACCCCACCAGCACCACTCATTTTTCCTTCTTTTTTTTTTCTTTTTAATGTCTCTCTCCTTCTAAGGATAAATAAGACTTAAATAAATCACTGTGTATTTTCACACACATAGCATTGTACTTGCCCTTGGAAGGGTTAATTTCCAGCTTTAATTTGGTGCAAGTTGTTCTTACAAGAAGCTCATGAAATCTGATTTTTATATTACTAGGAATTCTCTCATTCTCTCTCTCTCTCTCTCTCTCTCTCTCATGGAAATGTTGGAACGTCTATAATTCAATGTTACTTTTGTGGGGCGGTCCAAGTTTGGGACGCCAATATTATAGTTTAGGATTCCACGTAACAATGATAAGAAAAAGGTATAAATAATTGTAAAAGAAAATCAGATATAAGATTTAAGGAGCCTCTAGGAGTGGTTCACTTCGTGGGGTGGGGGGGGCGGGCGGCATTCTTTTGGAGCAATAATTTATGATCCCTTTAAGCATCAAATATTCTCCAGGAAGTAAATAATTATTCAGAATAAGAACCAGATACTCTACTTTAAGAACATAGAGGCATGCAACATCAATTTTAAGCTAAGCAGGTCGGGTCAATTCCTACTTTTTCCTCCTTGAATTTACCTTTCATTTATGATTTAAGCACTGAAATCAACCTCGATCAGTTACAATATTGGACCATCGCGCCATTGCAAATCCATTTTATACCCTTGCCAAATGTGGAAAAGTGCTGCAACTAAGCTTTGGGCCCAATTTTAAAGCTCACATGGTTTAGATTGTCCGACCTAATGGGCATGGAACAATAATTCATGTCCAGAAAAAGTTTTTCCAAAAACATATTCTAAATAATGTGGCAGATGATTTAATTTTTTATTTTCTAAGTAAATTATCTTCCAGATAATTAGGATTCATTTGTAATATTTTTTGAAATATATAGTATTACTAATCGACAAGTATTGAAAAAAAAAAAAAAAAAAGCTAATGGACATGTTGATGGATCAGTATGTATTATTTTTTGTTAAAAGCGACTATAAAATACATTATTGTCTCCCCAAAACACTGCATTACTTGGCTTTTGAAAGATTCTTGACTTCTTGTGAGCCACCTTTACGTCACTTCATATGATTAATGTGCAGATGTTAAGCATGTTCCCAAATTTAAATGAACCAGTTCCTTGCCATATCACCTCTGGGGTCTAGATTGCTGGACAAGCTGCATATATTCAACGTTTTCGATATAATATTCTTCTCTCTTCCTTTTGTTTTTTTTTTTTTTTAATATTATTTCTTTCCTTTTTCCAGTGTCTTAGTCAAGGAAATAGCAGACCTATTAAAGAGTAGATTGTGTTCCCTAGTAGTTTAATATATATTCACAGGCCTTTTTTTTTTTTTTTTCCATGGTCCTGAATATATTCCATAATCCATATGTATACAAAATACAATTAATATAAATAAATAATAAAAAAAAAAAACCATAGTACCTTATACAAAGCAGTTTTCAAAATTTGGCATGTTTGCCTAGATGCCCAAAAAGAATCATATTCTGACTTTTATGTGGAGAACATCCAACACACTAACCCAATCTCTATTGCTTGATTTGGCTACGCGAAGCCGACCTGTGGATAGAAAGATATATGCCCAAAGAAGAGATAGGAAAGACAAAATTCGAGAAAAAGGAAGAAAACTTTGTACAAAAGAATTATGTTGGAAGAAATTTCCTGTCATATCCATATACCTTTTATTTCGAAAAGATCAATGTTATTAGGTTGTCATTTTTAGTTTCTCTGAATATATATATATATATATATATATATATATATATACAATACTAATCTGTTGCAGTCCGGACTGCAAGTGGACTGCACAGCCATTTGGCTGTGCTCCGGTGGTCAGTTTCAAATTCCAACCGTTGGATATGATGCTCACCCCCTGCATGCCACGCCTGCAAAAATCATGCCAATCCGACGGTCGGAATTTTGTAAAACCAGCCTTAAGTAGACTGAAATTACCAAAGACTATATATAAGTTTCATTTGTGTTTAAGGCTGGTTTTACAAAATTCCGACCGTCGGATCGGCATGATTTTTTGCAAGCGTGGTATGCAAGGAGTGAGCATCATATCCAACGGTCGGAATTTGGAACCGACCACCGGAGCATGGCCAAATGGCCTTGCAGTCCGGACTGCAACCGATCAGTATTGTATATATATATTTATGAAAACTCCAGTTGATTCTAGTGGCCTTTCCATAATTTACAAAAGGGAATCTTACCGGGACACATCTACGCACGTAACACACTATATATATATTCCATTGACAATTTACCAATTAATTAGCAATTCGTTGAGGTATATTCATTGCCATTACCCATCTTTTAATTCTATCTATTCAAAAAATTACAGTCTACCAAGACATATAATTAACCATGATTTGGCTAGGAATCTATTATAATATTGCACACCTTACAAAACTTGGCGTAAAGTGATCTGTATAGAACGTTCTATATATATTTTTCTGTTATTGCAAGATTGCGACTTCCTGACTTTCATTGTTGTTGCCGCTAAGCTATGTTACCTTGAGAATATCTATTTTTGGTTTGACAACAATCAATCAGATTGTCCTGTTTTATTTTTCTATTATTATCATTTGCATTTTGTCTATATTTATGGCTTCCATCATCTTTAATGTCTTGACCCGATTTACCTCCCCTTTTTTCCCCCTTTTTTAAGGGTAATTTCTACGAAAAAGAACTGCAGGATCATTAGTACTTTTACAGAATTTCTTAAGCTAACCTGCTTAATTAATATGTTAAATGGGATAGGTTATATGGTCACTGTTTTTTACACTATTTTTTATACCCTTTTTAATTACAAAACACATATTTGTGAGTTATATTTTGAGAAACCTACTGTTAAATTAAATACCCTCCTTGTGAATGTCACTCATGCCAAAAAATCAAGTCGATTGGATATCGGTAGCTATTTGATCCATAAACTCACATTTCTAATCGACAAAAAATCCCACATTTACGGATGGTGTGGTTCCTAATCTCCGATCGACTTGATTTTTGGCATACATGACATTCATAAGGAATGTATTTAATCCAATGGTGGCTTTCTTAAAATACAATCCCCATGTTGGATTTTTCAAAAGCATTATGAAAAACAGTGAAAACTAATGGCCATATAACTTGTCCCATGTTAAATATCAAACCAGCTTTGACATACATACATCTAATCACCAACATGAAAAGGCTTTTATCTGTCATAATTCAATTGTAAAAAAAAAATAAAAATAAAAAATAAAAAATAAAAAATAAAAAAAATAAAAAGAAAAGAAAGAAAGGGAAGATAAAAATAAAAATAGTGATTCTTGTTGGGCCAGTGTTTAATTATTTTTGTTGAGCCAGTGGATCTCTGTATTATGCATGTGGAATCTCTTCCATTTTTATTTTGGAAGGCAACTGTGTCAGCCCATCGGAGTGCAACTCATTTATTGTTTTTCGGGGCTACTTACCCAATTACAATCCATCAAAGCTATTTCAAGCCCATATCAAAGTCTTAAAATATTAATTTAATAATACATTATATACCCGTAAATCCCTGATATTAGTATTTTAATACCCAATCCTATTGTAAATATAATTTAATCAAAGTTAACAACCAAGTTGTTCAGTTGGTCTAGAGTAGGTTTGGTACTTATTTACTTTTATTTTTGGTCCAAATTGGATTAATTTTTCGAAAGTTTAAAATTATTTTTGGAGTTTAAAATTAATTTTCAAAATTCGATTTTGGACCTATTTGAAATCCATAGTATTAAATTATGGATTTTAACCAAAGCTAGAGTCTCTTATTAAAACCAAAATCACTTATAGTACGAGAATAACCAAAGCTAGCGACTCTTACTCTCTTATGTTTTTGGTGGCGTTTGAATCTCTGCTTTTACCAGTAGTTAAAAGCAAATATAAAAGTTACTCGAAATAGAACTTCAGAGTGGACAAAAATAGTCCAAATCAAATCCAAATATGCAAATAATAATAATAATAATAAATCCAAATATGCGAAATCTTCTAAATAATCTTACAAGAAAAATGATGATTAGCTATATAAATATGAATTTGCCATTTATGGGATGCAGGTAGATAATTATCTTAACCTTTTATTTTTTTATTTCTTTTATTTTTTTTATTTTTTTGTGCTAGAAAACATACACTAGTAGAGTTAGTGTTAGTTGTTAATTGAGAGGGGATAACAAATGAGTCAAAAATCTCATCTACAAGGACTGAATCTTAAACCTCAGGAGAAAGGCATGAACCATTTAGCCAAAACTCATGTTCCTTAACCTTTCATGTTTTACTTTCGATAAAAAAACGGATAATTTAAATTAATTAAAGATTTACTAGAAATAAAAATTAAGAACGTATAATATTACTCTTTATTAAAATAACTAAAATAATTAAATAACAGTTCAACCATCAAATAAATAATATAGATTATTGATGGTTGGAGTTACAAATTCCTATTTTAACTGTCAAGAATAATTAAATAAATAAATTTTATCCTTTTTAATATGGCATTTTCAATTATTATAAGGATATACACGTCATGATATCACGACATGGATAAATGGCACGGTCGCCACGGGGCGCCTATGATGACACGCACGTATATGAAGATTAGAAGTGTTAATTACGCAGTTAACCCCGATTTATTTACCCCTTAATGATAGCGTTTTGAGACGTTTTAGGGTTTTAGGACTCTCTAGGGTTTTCGACTATTCTGGAGAGCGGACTTAAGGTTTACTGATTTGGTCATGGATTAGGGTTTCTGCAAGGCGGCTAGGGTTTTATATTCTTACTCAATTCTTTAGTGGACTTGGCGTATATTCTTAACATTTTGAACCGCCTCCAGGGTTTCATTTTGATATATATCTATACATATACACACACATACATATGTAAGTTTTGAATTTTAATCATTCATTTCATTTTGATATACAATTTGGGTCTCTTGAATTTCTTCGAGAAAACTTGGTCCTAGCCCAAATACCTCCATCTGGGTGCGATCTTGATTTTCTCTGATAATTCTTTTCATGTTCATATTGGATCTGGGTTTCTTGATTTTCTTCAAGAAAAATTGGTTTTAGCCGAAATATTTATCTGGGTTTCTTGATTACTCTCTGAATTTTGTTCATCCATTGCATATTCAAATTCGATTTGGGTTTCTTGATTTTTCTTCCGGAAAATTTGGTCTTAGCCAAAACACTTATCTGGGCATTCTTGATTATACTCTGCATGTTCTTTATAACTTCGTATTGCCATTTTCTAAAATTGATAATTGAGGATTTCTATTACGACATTACTGATTTCAGAATTTTATGCCCAAAGATTCATTGCTGTCATTTTTTCAACTACAAAGGATCAATTTAGAACAGAATTGAATTCAGTTTAAAGCCCCAGAATTCAACAATATGAGTTTTCCCGATCCATGCCCTCCGTATATGTTGCAGCCACCATTTGCCGGTGGTGATGCCTTCGGTTTCTGGCCTCAATTTCCAATTTCCAGTGAACAGACCGACCCATCTTCACAATTTGAATATCCTCCTCTTCCTCCCTTCAAGAGACCAAGAAATTCTGAAGAAAACCCATCAAATCCTATGCCTCAACCACCAATGAATCCAAGGATACACCCACCAAATCCTCCTTTCAATAAAGGAACAAACAATATTTTCTTTAAGACTCGAATGTGCGCGAAATTTAGAGTGGGTCTTTGTAGGAATGGGGAGAATTGTAACTTTGCCCATGGTATGGAAGATATGCGGCAACCGCCCCCTAATTGGCAAGAACTTGTTGGTGGGCGTGAAGAAGATCGTGGGAGCGGTAATTGGGATGATGATCATAGAATTATTCATAGGATGAGGCTTTGCAAGAAGTTTTATAATGGGGAGGAGTGCCCATATGGAGAGAGGTGCAATTTTCTTCATGAAGATCCAAAGAAGTATAGGGAAGATTTGGGGAGGTATAGAGAGAGCTCTGCAATCAGCATTGGAACTACAGATCCTCCGTTGGTGCATGAAATTGGGTCTGATCAAGCTGAAGGTAACAGGCCTGTTAATGCCAGTTTGGATGCTAACGGGGCGAATATGAAGCCTGTCTATTGGAAAACAAAGCTTTGTAGTAAGTGGGAGGCAACAGGTCGGTGCCCCTTTCGCGAAAGGTGTCATTTTGCTCATGGGCAAGCAGGTATATAGTATTGATCCTTGGTTTGTTTTGGTTACTTGCATTGTTGTGATGGTTTCCTCTTTGCAAGTTTAATTATTTGTTCTGATATGTGGTTTGGATTGATTAAGATGATATTACTTGAAGAATTTTTCATAGAATTCTTAGTAAGCCATGAAATCATGAAAGTGCATATAAATTTCAATGTAAATTATTTTAGTCGAAGCTTGCACTTTTCTTGGATTGAGAAACATGAATTGAAATAAAAATATATCTCATGTTGAACATGAAGTAACTTTATTTGGGAATTTTAATTATAATTCGAGAAAAATGCAACAGGTACTTGAATTAAAACTTGAACAACTGATTCAAAATAGAATTGAATCTGGATTTTGACAATATGGAACAGACCTCAATTAAAACTTGAAAAACTGGAACTGACCCAGTGTCTACGAATTTTTATTTTGTGTTGTTAGCCACCTATTTGTCAAAAAAATTATTGAAAATGGAAAAATGCGAGGATGTAATGGTAACAAATAAATGATTTGCTATCAATACAATAGAAGTAGAAGCCTCAACAACTATTTATGACACTTTTTGTTATCGAATCTTGAGTGAAACTCAAATCTTCCTTGTCTTTCTCAACTTGAGGCAACATCTCTATATATTTAGGTTTCATATGCTAGATTGAGATCTTAAAGAAACGATTGTCACCACTCAATGATGGAGATAACTATAAGAGAGAGAGAGAGAGAGAGAGGAGTATTTATTTTTACTTTGGAAATCCTTTCCCAATATTAGTCTCGTGAGCTAACTAACTAGAGCAGAGCAAGAGTGGCACACAAGAGCAACCTTTTTAAAATTAACAGCTTGAGAGTGCCATCGATGTAGAAATCACAAGGATCCAATTTGTTTAATTTGAATTCTTGCTGAGTTGAGACTTCTTCATACGGCTCCTCAAGGACCACAATTAATTCTGGGAAAAGGAATTTCAGTGGATCCCCCTTGGGGTTTATATCTTCGTATTCTTTATTTTTAAGTATTTCTAACTTTGAATTTTCTTGATTCCCATCCAGGTATAAGTTTCATAAACTGGGCCATTATTTAAAGAATGCAACATACATTTAATATGTTTCTTAGCATTTCAAAGGACATATGTCCTTTGAGTTAATGGCTACAACAGAAGCATTCATGCCATGTTTGCTAGCATACTTATTGCCATCAGTTGCTGGCTTGAGTGGGAGTACCCTACCTAATCAATACTGCTTTTTTAGTGAGGAAGAGGGAAATACTAACACCGCCCACAAAAGTGCTGAAAACTTTTAAATGGATACGTGATTTGGGTTTGGATGCTCTCAACCCATTCTATCTGCATACATAAGAGAGTACCTGTTCAGTGGTTCAGCTGTATTTTACTTCTATGACCATTTTTCTGTGGTTTGACCTGGTATTGTACTCGTATTTTCAAAACCATGTCAATATATTTCCACTTTTCACTATCTTTTTGTTATGGAACAGGCAAAACCATTACAAATAATTTTTTTCAAATGCACATGTAAAAACATTATCTCGTGCATTCGTGTATGTATTGTGTAATTCTATGAAAGGGATTTTATTTTCCTCCAGTTGTGTCGATTCCAAAAGTTGATGGACATTGATGGGAGGATTAGATGTTACTTTAAGAAAATACATTTTGTTTATATCAATACATTTGTATCAATCACTTGTTTTTCGTAAAATAGAATGTGAAGTTGTTTCCTAAGCTAAATTTTATTACTTTGGTGGTAAATTTCTGTCTACTTAATATTGGCTATGTCCTTGATCAGAATTACAGATGTCTATTGGACGCACTGATGGGGAATCAGGGGGCGCAGTCTCTGTTCCTATGAAGCCGATCCCTGTTCCTTCTAATGATGCACCTTCGAGTAGTATGGTGACTGGAGCTACTTCAAAATCAGAAGGGTCAGAAAAGAAGTGTCGACTGAAGTGGAAAGGACCTAAGAAGATCAATCGCATTTATGCTGATTGGATTGATGATCTACCTCTAGTGCAAAGCTTGCCAAGCCAAGTGGAGAGCTGAGTTTGGAGTTTGATTAGAGCTTCAGGACCTGGAGTTTTTATATCACCTTTTCCAATTGGATTAAGGAAGTCTTGATCAGCTCTGCATCCTATGTTCAGAAGTTTTTGCACTCAAGTTACCTTGATTCCTCCCAGAGGCATGGAAGACAATGAGATGTGATTTCTTTATACGTTTATTTTCTGCTCCTAATTGGGTCATCAGCTGTGGTTAAATTGGTCAATAGGTTTTATTTTCTTCTCTTTTCGTTTCGTTTTGGTTACATTTGTGAAAGTTGTGAGATATAGTTTCATAACGTGGAGCTAGCTACTGTTTCTAGTTGGAACTTTTGAATAAGGGAATGTTTTAGACTTGAAAAGTTTTTGAATAGCAATTGTGATTATCCAATCAGTGCAAGATTTTCAGCTTGAAATTGTCCAATTTAAAAAACTTCATGATTTTAATCACCTGACTGATGAACTTTAGCTTTGCCCATAATTACTAGCAACTTATTGCAGCACCCTTCAATTTGCCTTTATATTGATATAATTTACTTGTGTAGGGTTCTTCAATCAAACTTTCTTGCCAGAAATTTGCATTCTAGGATTGCACTCTCTGGATATTGAAACTTTGGGCCCATTTGTATTTGTATTAGTTTTTCTTAAAATCACTTTCCGAGCTCAAAATTTCACTAAAATCTAATATGGGGGTGATAATCACTTCTAAACTATTAGAAAGGTTGATGGTTGTCAAAATTTTCATAATAGAAGTGATTGTGACAAAAGCTATGGGGTTCTAATTTTTGCCACATCACTTCTAGAATTCTAATATGAAAATTTTGATACCTAAAGACATGATTTAAATATAATTTTAAAGAGAGATGTGAAGGAATAATATTTCAAATGTGATTTTAAAAAAAGTTTAACGAAACCGACCTTGGTCTTGAAATTTTATTTATGAGGGTGATGTTACTGGATCACTTAGGGTCAGTTTGGATTGAGAGAGTTGAAGAGAAGAGAAGAGAAGAGAAACTTTTTAAGTTTCTCTAGTTTGGATTGAGAGAGTTGGAGAGAAAGGGGAGGAGGGGGAGAGAAAGAGGAGAGAAAAGGGGCCACATTTCTTTCTCTCCAAATCAGAGAGAAATGGAGAGAAGAGAAGAGAAAGAGTTTAAATGAGGGGTGATTTTACTATTTTGCCATTTTTCTTCCTTTTTTAGTTTTCATTTTCTTTTTATGTAAGTAAGGGCAATATTGGAATTTATACCTTAAAATCTTCTCTTCTCTTCTCTTATGAAGGCTATCCAAACATAGTGGAGAGAGTTATTTAACTTTCTCCCCTCTCTATCCAAACAAGGTGGGGAGAAAGTCATTTAACTTTCTCTTCTCTTCTCTTCCCTTCTCTTAATGAGTTTCTCTTCTCTTCTCTCCAACTCTCTCAATCCAAACATAGTGTTAGAGCCAAGGCCTTGCACTTACATGCCCACTTTTGTATGTATATACTATATAGTAGCAGTACATGCACTGAAAGTAAAAGATTTTATTAAAACAAATAGAAATATATCTTTCAAGGTATTATAAAATTGTTGCCTTCATTAAAAAGGAACAAAAGAAAAACCTTAAAAAAATATAATAATAAAGCTATAAATATGAAAAGAAAAAAATTGTATCTAATGTTAGGTTTGGACTTAGATTAATTCCTAAGAATAAGTAATATTACTCGAATTTGAGCATATTGAGGTGTATCAATATTTATTTACTGGTATGGAGGTTGGGATAAAGATAGATTTCTAGATTTGGTTAAAAAAAAAAGAAAGAAAGAAAGAAAAAAGAGCTTGCTTTTATGCAGAAAATTCTGTAGCACAAATTCAATTATATGAAAAGGAAAATGCTAAAACTACCATATTGAGTTCCCGCACATTTCCCGTCAATGAAAATGTTGCCGCTGCTTCTTCTTTCTCTTATTCTTATTCTTATTCTTATCTTCTTCTTCTTCTTCGCTGCTGTTTCATCTTCTTTTAAAAACACAAAAAAAATAATATAAAAAAATAGTAAAAATAAGAAAATGCAGTGAAAATATTTAAAAAAAAATACCCAATGAAAATAAAAAAAAAAGCATGGTAAAAATAAGAAAACACAGTTGAAAAAAATACATAGTGAAAATGAAAAAATAAAGTAAAAAAAAAAAAAAAAAAAAAAAAAAAACACAGTAAAAAAAAAAGAAGGAGAAAATTGGGGTGGGAGTTGAAATGGGACTTGTAGCACGGCTCATATGAAAAACATAACAATATGGGCAAGGCTTTATTTATTAATCTATGTAAGGGGAATTTTTACACCAAGATAGGTGGTCCCAACACTCACTGCATTACATTAGAAAAGTTAATACATTGCAGCATGTTTTACTATTTGCCCAACTTTGGAAGTCCTAGGTTTTCAATGTTTGGCTTCCAAACATAAAAATGACCAGAAAAAAAAAAAAAAACAATCATCAAAATCTAAAGATGCAATTAAATAAAAAACAATAAATCATGAGTAAATCATAATTCAATTTTATTCTCCAATTTGTTTGGACTTAGATTCTCTGCTCTATTGTTAAATTATTAAAGTATAAGAATCCAAATTCAAATAGATTAGGAGTAAAAAAAAAAAAACTCTTGATAAAGAAGAAATTGATGAGATTAGCAAAATTAATTAAATTAGGAATTAGAAAGTCAAAATTGAAACTTATTGTAAATTTGGTGGATGACCACCCATCTTCTACCTATGTAACCT
>JAESVK010000807.1:2796017-2812597 GCA_017140935.1 Hamamelis virginiana | reverse complement strand
TTTTCTTCTCCTATCTCTTTTATTCTATTCTTCTTACTTTTACAATAAAACTCATTTAATAGGATTATAGCACATTAGCACCGCAGTTGAAGGCTTGAAGCTGGTCAATGGTCCAAAATCTATGGCTCATGATGAGACATCAAGAAGTGGGTCCCATATATCTAAATTTGTACAGTTGTCATCAGTTCAAGGCCCCAGCTGACAGAGTCA
Source organism: Hamamelis virginiana (assembly GCA_017140935.1). Lineage (NCBI taxonomy): Eukaryota > Viridiplantae > Streptophyta > Magnoliopsida > Saxifragales > Hamamelidaceae > Hamamelis > Hamamelis virginiana. The sequence continues at coordinate 2,812,387 of JAESVK010000807.1, read as the reverse complement.
TCACCTACCTCGCCTCCTCCCCTCTTTCTCCATACACCTTCAATCAACTTATCAACCCATGGAAGAACACAAGACATGCTCTCTCTCCTCTCTTCTTCCTCCACGTCTCTCCTCCTTTCTCTCTCTAAAACTCTCTCTCTCCAAACTCTCACCCTAGCAACAGCAACCCATTCCCATCTCCTCTCTACCATGTCTATCAATTTGCAGTCTCACGTATTCGCTGGTAATCCTTTAATATCCAAAACCCCAAAGCCAGGCGATCCATTTTCACCTAACTCAGCCTTTGAAACCCTTAAAACCGTACTTTTGGAGAGCACCCACCAACCATCTTCACCTGATTTCAAGGTTTTGCCCTTCAGAAAGGGCAGGCCTTTGGCCTCTTCGACGAGTTCGACCGAAGGCGATTCGCCGCCCGTTTGGCATCTGGGTTGGATGAGTTTAAGTGATTGCAAGGATTTCTTGGCCAATTCTGAGGTTTCGTTAAGCGAAAACTCGTTCGTTTATTTAGGAGGGAGGTCCGAAGACGATATTGTTTATTGGGCAATTGATGTTTCTGATGATGGTAGTTTGATTAATGAATTGGGTAAGAGGCATTTGTGCTTTATGGAGCTGCGGACGCTGATGGTTGCCACCGATTGGGCTGATGAGCACGCGATGGGGGAATTGGCTATTGCTGGTCATGTAAGTGGTTATCGTTGCTATTGGGTGAAGGTGCATTTGATTTGGGTTTAGGTAGTTTTTGGTATACTGTATGTAGAGTTCAATTTTTCTCTGTAAGAACTAGAGTTGATTACGTTTGGTTCTCCGGAATTTGAATTGGGGGTCACCATTTCAAGCCAATAATTTGGTTGCTTTATGTACTAATGCATTTGCAATTAAATTTAAATTCCATATAACCAAAACGACTAAAAAAAAATTCCACAGTAAATGTAAGATTTTTCGAATTCCTCGGAACTGGAATTTCGAATTAAATCCAATTCTGTGCAACCAAACTCCTTAATGCAAGATTTTCAAAAGTTGTGATGAGCTGATTTAGGTTCCTTTCAAAGCTGGGGCTAATGGACAACAGGTAGATACGCTAGCATTCTGTTACTTGCACTCCAACCGACATCCTAAGCTAACACATCTAACTAGAACAAAAAAAATTTGTTCCTAGCACCTCCTCCTGTAGCTTCATACTTTTTTATAATCATAGTATGTTGCTATTTTATAAATATAACTGTCCTCTAAAACTCATTTGGTAAATGCTTGGATTTATGAGTGTTTGTGAGCTGATTATTTGTCGTCACTTTTGTGCTTCTTCAGACTCCTTATTTGATGTAGAAGGCTTACTGTGGCCTGCAATGTTTACATTTTTCTCATTTTTAACCTTTTATTCAATTTAGTTTCCTTATGGGCAGTGTGAGCATTACTGTTGATATAAGTTCTTGCCTTTTATTCCTGTTTTCTTTGTACATTTTTCACATATCTAGAGGTTCTATGCACTTCTTTACTGCTTCTGTTTTTAGATGTAATCTGCAACTTGTGTTACTGAGAGTTGTGTGTATATATATATATATATCCTTTGGTTTTGGCATTTGATCAGGCCAGGGCATTGCTAGAATGGCATAACATTACACGGTTTTGTGGACATTGTGGAGGAAAAACAGTTTCCAAGGAAGCAGGGAGACGGAAGCAATGCTCAAATGAGTTATGCAAAAAGCGGATTTACCCTCGTGTTGATCCAGTATGATGATGATAACCTTTCTCAGTTTGAAACAGTTATTGAAATTCCCGTACTGGATGCAAATATGCAATATTGTCATAGTACTTTCTCTCACCCATGTGCCCTTGCAACAGGTTGTCATTATGTTAGTAATCGACAGAGAAAATGACCGTGCACTTTTATGCAGACAGTCAAGATTTGTTCCTCGTATGTGGAGTTGCCTTTCTGGTTTTATAGAGGTATGTGTTTTGGGTGACTTCAGGACTGTTTAATGTTTTGAGACACTTCCTATAAAATGAGAAAACTCATAGAATTTGATCGATTTATTAAAGAGTAGAGCCTTTGTGACCAAATTTAAAGAACTTTTTGTTGTTGTCAACTAATCTTTAGTTCCTTACCAAGCAGTATATTTATTTCATTTTTAGAATCTTATTATCTAATTATTCATTTTATAGTTCAATTTTTTTTTTAAAGTGACAATTTTACTTGAAGATTTTATTATTCATAAAATTTCATCAGGTTTTTGTCATATCTACCTAGCAAATTATTTTAATTTCTTGTTACTTTTTCTCTTTCTTAACTAGAAAGTTCAATTAGATCAAATCTTTTTCTTGTCCTTAGCCAGGAGAAAGCTTGGAAGAGGCGGTGAGGAGAGAAACATGGGAGGAGACTGGTGTTGAAGTGGGAGAAATTATCTATCATAGTTCTCAGCCATGGCCTGGTATCATTCTTGCAACATACCTCATTCTGTGCTGGTGTGTTTTGATTCGTCACGTCTTTTATATCTGTAGTAATAGGAAGGTTAAAGAAGGGTGTCTGAATAAACTGTAAAACTTTATGAAAAAAGAATTTAAAGAATAAAAAAAAAAAAAAACACTAAGTGATATTATTTTAAATTGTGATGATAATTTTAATATTGGCTCAACCAACCTTATCCCAACTGTTAATCGTTGGGTACATGAATCTTGTTTCACTATTTCACTCCATCTAGGGCCATGTTTTCTGGTGAATCTGTTGTGGTTACATCATTTCTCACTCCACAAACAATGTCCTTTTTTCTCTATCCCCAAGTCTTTCTAACACTTTCAACTTGAACTAGTCTATATCAATCCTTATCGGTACAGTATTGGTCTTTATTGCATATCTCTAAACCATGTTGACTGACTTTCCTCGTATTATCCCCACGCAATGCTTTCTTTAGCTTCGTATGCATACATTGATTTCTAATTCTGTCAGTTCTTGTCATCCAAGAGGGTTTGGAGGACTTGTGCCCCTTAAAAGGTGGCTTTGTTTTTTTCCCCCCTTTTAGCAGCTTTGAAAGATAAATGCCTCGCAGTTGATAATTTGATGAATGGAGGTTGAAATATGCCAAATTGGTGTATTTTTTGCAAACATGAGGAGAAGACAGAGATCTAAACGGCCCCCACCCACCACCAAAAAAAAAAAAAAAACACCTCTACTTTATCTAGTAAGTGTTTGTATATATTCAAAATAAAAGGGTTTTGACAAACCCATGTACATGCAAGGTATACATAAAACCAAGAAAGAAGATCCACCAATTACAATTGTAATGAATCAAGGAAACTATGGAAAGAATCCATATTAAAAACAATCGTGTCTTTTTAGTAAAAAAGAAACATAGCTGACTTCATCTTAAGATTCTTGTTAGTGTGCGCTATACCTTGTAAAAAATTCTATTATTTCTTTCAAATCAGAGGGTCCTTAGAAGTGTGTGAGGTTCTGTAAACTGCTATTGGACCTCCTTCATTACCCCTGCACCACCACCCTTCCACCAGATGGAACATCAAATGAGGCAGAACCCAAAGTACCCCAAAAGTACTAAAGCAGGACTCTGACAGAAATGTTATTACATTAAAATGAATTAGGAGCTGATCTATCGATTCTGTTGTTTCCATGCCTTTATTTGGAAAGGCGAAATTCCATTTCATCAAGTTATCTAGTTTCAAATTTATTTCGCATCGCAGTCCATATGAAGAAAGTCACTTTTGTTGGTAGCAGTAGCAGCCATACCCTTGAAGTTGGGAATGAAACATTTATTCCACATCATATTTTTATTCATTATTCTTTTACAAGAGAGCTTTGGATCTTCCTTTTTTTGTTGATGTGGTTGAGTTGGGTGTTACCTAATACAGTGAGAATCTTTGAAAGAATTAAAGAGAAGAATCTTTGAAGACAGAGAACTTTCTGCGGATAAGATTAAGAATGTTCTTCACAAGACTCTCATTCTTTGGTTTAAGGCTTCCAATTTGAATTAATTTCTCTCTTTTTGCTTTTGCGTATACTCTCTGTATACATAGCTAAGGTCCTCTCTTGGTTTCTAATGAAATTTTAGCTTATTGGAAAAAAAAAAAAAAAAGAAGTAAAAATTACCAAGTAGAACATGGGTTGAGGCAGTGAGGAAATACTTGATGGCTTGCAATTTAACAAGCATATGGATGACCCTAGATAGAGGCGAGAGGCGAGGAAGGATTAGTGTACCACCCTAAGTAGTTGGATTTAATGCTCCGTTGAATGGTGTTTGAGTCATGTCCATGTTTACCTCTAGCTTAGATGATGAGTAGATGTTTTGGATATGTTGATTACTTGATTCAAAACGCTAGAACTTCTGATCTGCAAGAAGTTCTCATGAATCTATGGATCATGAGCTATTTTGTCCATTTGTAATTATAGATAACAATTCTATCTACTGTTTGTATATCCTACAAATCTAGCATATACATATCTGTTATTATCATTTTGTAGTCCTGCATTGTTTTGTAGGATTTGAGGAATTTGGTCTTCAGCATTTCCTCAAGACATGCATTTACTTGATTTGTGCTAATCTTTATATTGGATAATGGGATTTTCTCTGTTAATTTATTGCTTACCTGATTGGGTTTGTTCTCAGTTGGACCGAATAGCATGCCATGTCAATTGATGGTGGGATTCTTTGCATATGCAAAATCACTTGAGATAAATGTGGACAAGGAAGAGTTGGCAGGTACATTGAAAATTTAAAATATTATTGAACTTTCTAATTATAATTTTACTTCGTTCTTTTCGTTGTGATGAACTATTTTTGCTGTTGATGTTTTAGCACTCTTGAGCTCAACTTCTCTTTTTTTGTTGTATTGATCTTCATGGGAAGATGACAAGAATCAGCTGCAAAACTTATGCAAGAATAGTATGCTTAAATTTCTGTAAATCTGAACCAGAACCAGAACCAGAATAATATTGCTACACCTATCTCTCTAAGAATCTCTTGCTTAAATTCATGAAGTTTAGTTCACCGACAGGTGAGGGAGGGAGGGAGGGAGATTCACTTATGGTCATTGGCTCACTGGTACTCTGTTGGACAAGGAGTGCCTCAAGAACAACCTTTAGGACTTGATGTTGGTGTCTCAGTGCTATGCCTTCAAACTGTTGTCACCACATCTTTCTTCTTTTAATATTTTTTATTAGTCATTTTACCCACTTTGAAAACTGATGATCTGTTCTATCATTCTGAGTTGTTGACTGGACCCTTTACTTTACAAGAAATTGATGAGGTTCTCCTATAAATTACGCTTCATAATATTGTAGAAGGAAAATATTGCATTCAATATCCCTTATGGAATTATTAGTTATTTGATACCTTCAAAATGACTTTTATAAGATCTCCCCTACATTTTCTTCAAGCATTGATCCACATTTGTTTTGGCCTTTGCCTTGATGTAGTGCTTCAACTTGAGGCATATTACTCCTTACCTGTGCAGTTGCTGGCCTTCACTGCACATGTCCAAGCCATATTAACTTGCTTTCTCATATCATCTGGACATCTCCTATAAGCTTTAAATTCTCCCAGAAGCATTTCTTTCTAATTCTATCCATTTTTAGTCATGCCACTTATTCATTCCAACTACACATTTTATGGAAACATATATCTTGCTTGCCCAACATATTATACCATTAAGCATGCTGATCTTAAGGCTGTATTCCAATATTTTTCCTCCAATATTATAGGCGTGTTTTGATCACACAATACTCCAAAGGTACTTCTCTTCTAATGCCGTATCCCAACAATAACATATTGAAGCAATTATGAAAAAAAACATATATATTTTTTTATACTCTTAATTCCTTTAAGAAGAAACCTTCTTTATGATGCATAAGATTTAGTACGCTTGAGGTGAATTTTTATATTACGCTATTCAAAAATCAGGTAAACATGAGTTCTGCAACAGATTTATGACTCATGGAAGTTATGTCGCTGGAACTCAATAAATGTGTTATTTGGACTGCATAGTGATTTATTTTTCCTGGTGCTTATGTAAAAATAAGAATGAATTGTTTTGGTATGTATATGACAATTTTTTACGATGTTATGTGCTCGATAATTGTGAGGATTGAAAACTACTTTCATCGGTATGCACATGGCAATTTTTTACATTACGACTTTTTCTTAGTTCTGGCCAACAAATCATAATAATGTTGATATATGTGTTTGTCTAGACGCACAATGGCACAGTAGAGAAGAAGTGAAAAAAGCACTAACATTTGCCGAGTACAAGAAGGCACAACAGACAGCAGCAACCAAGGTAGACCAGATGTGCAAGGGAGTCGAGAAAGGACAAAACTTATCTGCAGATTTTAACGTGGAAAGTGGAGAACTAGCTACCATGTTTATCCCTGGTCCCTTTGCAATTGCTCATCACCTAATCTCTTCATGGGTCCATCAAGGTGTCACAGTGAATGGTGTCGAAGCTCAATCGGGACAACCCACTGGTTCTCTGTCGAATTTGTAACGTAGATTCAGTTGTGACATTCCACATTCTTCCTGGGCTGATTATTATTTTTTATTTTTATTTTTAGGAGAGCTTTCTCCTTTTTCGTTTCCTATTAATCAATCATCAACTGAATGTGTGGGGTTTTGGTGTTCAGGCACTGAATTTTCCCGCACGGTTTCATTATAAAGTTTTCAATAATCCTTCAAAACGAAGGCAAGTGGCTCCCTTCCTTGAGTTTGGGATGTCAGTTTACAGAAAGCATGCCGATTGTCCTCGTATAATTAATCTCTCCTGTCTAAATACACATGACATTCTGTAACATATTTCTTTTACCTTGTTTATTGTGCGTTGAGTACATAGCATGTTTCATGCACCCCCTACTATGCAGATGCTTTTATTATTGAGTACATAGCACGTTTCATGCAACCCTATTATGCAAATGCTTCAATTAGAGAGAGAGAGAGAGAGAGAGAGAGAGAGCTTATAGTTTCTTTCAAGTGGTTATTTGCTCGTGCTTGGCTCAGTGACAAAAATCAGCTCAAATTAATCCAGAGTCCAGTTTGAGTATCTTGGTTCGTTTTATAGCCCTTGATGAACTGAAGAAAAAGATTGGAGAAGTCCATTGGATATTTTACATGAGAATAGACGAGGACGACTTGAGATTAAGAAGAATGAGGCAAATACTATAGAAGAATTGACTGCAGAGATGATAATAAGTGTAAGAGTGTGAAGGATATTGTCAAATTGAGCAAGGAGGATAAGAGAGAATAATAAAAAGAAACAAGTAGATGTTTGTGATGATGTTGAATTCAAATTTAAAGCAAAATAAGGTCATAAATGTGAAGGCCTATGTGGAAGCATAAGGAAATTAAGAAGAATCTAGACGAAGAAGATGGAATTGATGTGTTTTCTTCTTCGATGGAAATCCTCGAGGATAACAAAATGATGGGAAGAGATAAGGTGGCACTGGCGCGAAAAGGTTTCAAGAATGAAGGCATTGCTGAAATTATGAGCAAGTAATAGAAAGCAAGAAGTAAAATAAGAAAGCAAAATGTGATGTCAAGGGAAAGAAGAGCATATTGCAGATGGAAAAGAGGTTGGAAAAGCAAGGGAACACTTGGATAAGAACACTATAGAAAAGGTTAACCATTCAAAGGAGGAGAAGAAGAGAGAGAAGAACAAGCATGGGAGTGGGAGCTGGAATGTTGCAAGAAATCATGGCTGAGAAACCGGATAATGAAAGAAAGCACTATAATTTGAGATATAGAATTTGTAGATGTCGAATGTAATTCAAATTCAACTAGAAACAGGACAAGCAGTAGAGAAAGAGAAGCCAAGTGTTGTTGTGAGTTGTGACTGAAGATTGGCAGCAAAGACGGGGAAAAAAACCAGAGTCAGTTAAAAATAGCTTAGAAGGAACAGGTCAGGTCATTTAAAAGTACCAAGAACCACCACTGATCTTTCTGAGAACCCCAAATCTAAAGGAACATCTAAAAAGTGTAAGGTTTTCTAGTCTTGTGGGGGTTTTCCCTTCATTTGATGGTCCAAGTATTGGGAAAAAAATATATCAGAAAGAGCACTTGGTGTATGTGGAGATAAGCAGCTCTCATGTGAAGAAGATTAGATGATTGAAGAGACTGTTTCAAACTATACAAAGGCACAAGGCTAGGGTGAAGAAGGCCTAGACATGGTGCTGCACTGTAGATCTCACCCTGATATTAAAAACCATTGGAAGGAATTAAATAGGTGCTGCCTTACCTTGGAGGCTTCATCGGAGAATATATTACCATGCTCATGTTTTGTTTGAAAGGGATGATAGCCCAGCATGGACCCCTGAAGATTGAGTACGAAATTGCTCGAAGGTTCCATGAACACCATGGATCAGTCTGGAAAATGTTGCCTCATGTACTTGGAAAACATAGGTTTTATGTGAAGGATACAAGGGGCAGAATAGAATTGCCCAATTGTCAAGCACTTATGTCAGCATAGAAATAAGTCATTTGCTAAACAAGTTGAAGATTTTCCAAGGCGATATTGCCCAGATATACTTGAAGCAAGAGAAGGCTATGATAGCAAACCTGCAGCTCCTTGAGGCGAATACGATATTAGGTAGTTTTGTGCCCGATTTTGAATCTCCTGATTGAGGATGCTGCTGATGTTGTAATTTATGGGTCTGCATGCATTGTGATGGTATGGTTTCAATGAGCAATCTCAATTTTTTTTTGTAATCATGACTTGGTATATCAACATGTTTTCTCATTTCTCACACAATATATGCTTCCATTAACATTTAAATATGAGAAAGCAATATGAATGATGAAACTTGTTATGCAAAGCATGAAGTTTATGCTTTGTGAACTAAAATGATGAATACATGAATGACATTATAATATATGAGGATGAACTTAGAAACAAGAAGGAAAAAAAAAAAAAAAATATATATATATATATATATATATATATATATATATATATCAAAAAATTAAATTGTGGTTGTAGGAAACATGGATAAATTTTTATAAATACAAAACAACGCAACCACAACCCCCCAACCCACGCCAAAGAAATAAAGAAATAAAAAAAATGGATAATAGGTATAGTATTTTGGAAGTAGCTCGGGAGAGAGATTATTTAAGCTGAGTTTTAATATACAGAAAATCACATATCTAGTTGCCAATCTTTGGTAGAGTCTGTTATCTTACAACCTCCCTTTTTTAACAACCATATAGAGCAAGAGGTGCACTTTTTTTCAATTTCCCCACCATGACATTGAATTTTTGTATATCAATAGGCATGATGCCTGGACCAAGCAAGTTCTGTTAAGTTTTTCAAAGCACCTTTTCAGTAGAATGTGCCCATTTTACGGTTGATCTCGCCAAAGCATCCATCGGGTCAACACATTTCTTGAGAAGAGGGTCATCGTGAGGCAAAAGACCCTGCATTTCATCAGAAGCAAGGATGACAATGTTCACAGCCCTCACCAAAAGAAGTTGGATTGCAACTCTTAATAGATTCCGTGACCCTTCCACATCCTTTCGGTGTAGTGCTTCAATTGCTGGATTTACTACATGTTCCATGGTTGCTTTGTCTGGCAACACAACCTCAAAGCCCTGAAAAATGGCAACAAACAGTAAAAAGCAAGGGACTTACATATTCAACATGATGCATAAATAAATATAAGATACGAAAACTACTACCTCATCGATAACAATCATATTTTGTGAGCTGAAAACTTTTAAGTAGTTGAGCAGATGCGTATGAAAGAAGAGTTATGTGGCAGAATATTAACCAAAACTCATAGAATCTATTAAGGAATCATTTTAATAAAAGACCATCACTATTAAACTGGAATAATAAGAAATGAAGTTATGTCCTCTGACTGAAAATTGTTCTGTACATTCTGACCTCTGTATTCTCAAGTAAAGAGCAATAGGATGCAAATTCTGTTAAATGAACAGAGAGTAACAGACCAGACTGAGATGATTTTTCTTCTGGGTTTTTACAATTGAGATCATTTGTAGCTACGGATCCCTCTGGACGGGGTAATCATGTTGTTTTCCAGATACCTGAAATATATTGAAGGCTAAGTAAAGCCAAATTATCAAACATAACTTCCAATTGAAACTCTGTTAAATGTCTCTAACTAGATTTACCAAGGATTAAAAATGCGGAATTCATTTCTTTTTGTCAAATTTCATACTTCATAGGTGTGGCCACAGACCTTAGTCTACAGTGTGGCCACAGATCTTAGTCTACTCCAAATCATAAAATTTCACAGCTTCCACTCATTTTCTCTGATTGATATAAAGTATATCAGAGAAGTATCCCCTGCCCCTAACCATTAACAAAGCCTGCCAGATAAGATTCCAATGGACTGCCAAATAGTATGGAGCATATTCTCTCACATTAAAGATAGGTTCATTTGAGATCTTCATTGCATCTCGCAATTGTGAAAGAAGATTCCAGGAACAATTATCTTATATCATTGAGTTAATCGACAATAATTACATCTTCTACATGTACTTGTACAAACACACACAAATGAGTTTCCATACAAGGATAGTCTTGAACTGGAAAGGGGAACAACAAGAAGTTACCAAATTAGAATACCTGATTTTGTAGCTTCTCTTGATAAAAACCTGCCTTTAAAGTTGCATCTGTGGCAAGCACGCCTATCCGCACACCATTTCCAGCTTCCAGTGGTTTCATCTTGGCTTCCTTCAGCTCCCTGGCAACACACTCACCCACATGAAGAAAAGGCAAAGAACAACCCTCAGATATCTCACCATGCCATGCATGAGACAGATGGCATGGCATAACTATGCAGCGAGCTCCAGACTGCTCCAGAAATGCCCTTTTACGCTGCAAATTGTCAACAATTAGGCCATGATTTAATTGGGTTTGAGCATTTTTTCTGTTGAGGGAAGGGAAAGAACTTCGAAATTTAAGCTCTCTATTCAAATCTGGATCACTGCAGACAACAAAAGGCAGGCATTCTTCACCATCTCTTAAACTCCACCAGACAAGCTTTTCCATGAAAATTAGAGTAGAAAGGACAGATAAACCTCCCATGATACCAACAGTATTTGATTGACTAAGCATGGAATTAGGGATCTGACATCTTGTTAAAACTGTACCTGAACCAGAAATCTTCTTAGATTCGGGTGAATTTCCACCCCCTTCGGTTTGTACCAGAACTGAAGATAGTAGTATAGCTCCAAATGGATTTGATCTTGTTCTGTACTGGGTCCTATTCTTATTTACATTACCTACAAGAATTGGTGGGCAATTTAGTGTATGGAAGGACAGTGCCATGCCTCCATCGAACATCCCAAGTAGCTGACTACTTCTGAAAGCTAGTGATTCTGTATACATCTTGTGAATACCACTATTCTACCAGGTAACTAAATATATATTTATATATATATCAGTCCCTTGTAACCAAACCCACCTCTAGCAACTAGATAACTTCCAAGATCGACCATGGGAAGGTCTATAATTCAGCACTAAAACCCTTAACTCACCTCCTAATTGTCATGGGAACTCAGTTCCTGCTCTGAAATCAAAACCCATCTCAAATAAACAAGCAATTTTCATGGGTTTTGAATTTATAGCTCCAAAATCCCCAAAAAAAAACCCACCTATAGAAGTAAATTATAACTTGGTTTCTATCCCAAACTAGCTCCTTACAAACAAAAACCCACGACAAAGAAACAAAAATATTTATAGATTTTTTTGAACACCAGATCTCAAACTCACAACCTGCTCTAACGCAATTAAGTCCTGGTTCTGTTCACTATATTACAGCTCCAGAACCAAAACCTGCAGTATCTCCATCAATTTTTGAAGAAGTTAAGCAACAAACAAATACCCACATCAGAATCAGGTTTTACTGGGGCATATATGTTGGATTGCATAAGGCAAGTAAAGACATGGTCCACCAACTTTCAGGGCATATATATATATATATAAACAATTGAGACGTCCAATCATGAAAAGTTATGGAGAAAACTACATAATTGTCATCCTCTCAGTACTCTAGCCATTCATCACCGCCTACCATTCAAATTCAATACATAACTCATCTAAGAAAGAAAGTATATGGAAAATCCATAATGAGACAGATATTGATAACCTTTAGCAGAATTTCCTTTATCCATGTCAGACAAATATGATAAGGATGGCATTATGGCAGGACTCATAAAGATCCAACCCTCAAATTATAGGCTATTCAACTGATCATCTGAGGTGGATCATTTGCATACAGTTAATTGTGATTGGTAACTAACAGTCCTGTGAGGAAAAAAATCTTGGCAAGTCCAAAAGACCAAAAGTACACTTGGAATATTCAAATGAATGATAACCATACATATCTGTTCACTGTTGCTTGGATGACCAGCCAATTAGGGTAATCTAAACCAATGAAAAGCAGAATCCATGGCACTTTCACTGAAAATTTCCATGGAATATTACTGTAACTCTTGAAGAATTTTCTGCACTTGTTTAGTTTATTTTAAATTTGAAGGCTAGGGTGGTAATTTTTTATTCCCTAAGGTGAATTGCAGTATAATAAGAAACAATAATTAAACAACCAATTAAGCACTAAGCAATTTGGTCAGACTACTCAATAAGTGACCGACAAATGGTATATGATATTTTATTTGGATCCAGAATCCATGCCAATATTGGCTCATTCTAAATTATTGAAACAATGTTGCTTTCTCGGACAGCTGAAAGAGTCAGTAGAATAACAACACATGGGCACTTGAATCAACATAATAAATGGAGTTTTGAGGCAGACACAAGTTAAAAATGTCCTTCTCAAGTCTAGCTAGGCCAAAAACTCGTGTCCTTGTCTAGAAATAAAATATGAAAAATAAAATAAAAAATGGTTTATGTTCCTTTGATCGATAATCCTAATCAGTAGTGGCATATTAATATATGAGCTAGTGACGATGATCGAGAAGAGACAGAGCTCATTAACCCTGATTAAGCATGGTACTATAATTAAAAACCATCCTGATATGTCCTGCTTTGAGTGGTGAGGTATCTCCTTTAAAATTGTTTCCATATTTTTTACACACCATTCAAATCACGACATGTCAGGTGGTTTTTAATTTTGGATTAAAGTGTCGGATGATAAATAATTGTTGATAATTAAATGGCTTGTTTTGACTAAGGAGAGAGAGTGAGAGCGAATATCTTGTTTATTTTAAACCAATTTAGGTCTTGATTATAATGCTCAAAAAAGTTTGTGCACCTCTCAACTTTGTATACAGTCACCCGGGACTTCTAAATCCTTCTATTGGATTTTTCTTCTTGAAAATGATGTTTTTATGTGGGAATGGGGATTCATGTTTGAATTTCAATGACTTAGAAAAGACATCTCTAAGTTGTCTAGTAGTAGGTCCAGTGTCATGGAGTATTATCTCCCCGGTGAAATATTGTTAATTTAATAGGGTAGCATTAATGCTTGGTTGATTAAGGCTAACCTGTCGTTGTAGATGTGATCATGACTGCATTATTAAGGCTAAAAAATATCAGAAAATTGGAAATTTTCTTTGTTTCGTGCTTCTTTATATATGATATGTTATTTGAAAATGTATTACATGTTCAAAAGAAAATTCAAAAGTGGCCTCTATGTGGCCAATAGAGGCCACTTTTGAATTATGTAACTTTGAATTACGGTTACATAATTCAGTGAGGGTTACAGTTGCCTCACTAATTAGTCTGACAATCTCTCTGTTGATGGATTTAGACTTGTAATCTATGGTTACATAATGCTTTTTTTATAAATAAATAAATTTTAAAGAAAGAAAAGTCTCTCTCCCATGTGCCCATGAAAATATATCCCAAAAATGGCATTATTGGTAGTTGCAATTGAAACAGACAAATATATACACATATTAAATTAAAGAATAATTATATTATTATTATTATTATTATTATTATTATTATTATTGGTAATGAAATTATTTATTTGTTTTCAACTCAAATCACATAATATGATAAGAACCTTGCACCTTATGACATGATGTTAGGCTCGAAACTTGATCAAGTAGTGAAAGTTACCACCTTCCCCTTTTTTTGAAAGAGATAAATAAATATCATTAAACTATGCAAGCAATTAACTTGATTTCACATACTTTAATACAAATATACTCTTACCAATGTTTCACACAACACTTGCAATTACTTTTATACTTTGTTTAGCAATTTTAATCACTTTGGTAAGTAGTTTTGAGAACAAACTAACGAGTATATTATAAAAAATATTGATCTAGCTAATAAGATGGAGCAAGCGTAATGTTTTGAGATATTGATGCGCTTCCATATACTTGAACCCGAATTCTCTTTGAGAATATAAGAATACGTGCCATTAAACCAACAAATTTGGCAATTTTGAGTATTAATGTATGAGTGTTAATTTTGATTAAGTTTACTTATAAAAGAGTCACTTAATCTTATTATATGAGATAATTGACCATGAGGACTTGGTCTAATGGCATGAGATAGGCATTCAACAACTTCAATTTATACCAACAATTCAAAACTCCTTAAGAGGAACTGCATTAGGTGAGATTAGGTTTGCAACTCGGATGGTTAATTGAAAATTGAAAATTGAATCGAACCAGCCAATTTTATTTGTTTTTATTTGATTCTATATAACGTTTGGTTCAGTCCATTTTTTATTTTTTATTTTTGATTTTTGCTAAATTAGCCAACCTTGATTCAAATTTAGTTCAAGAACTTGTTAGAACCCAAACGAGTTGACCTAACCTTTATAATATATTGGGCATTTTACCTTAATATTGCTGAGGTTTCAATCAATTACAAAAATGAAGCTCACATTGAAATATTTACGGAATTTCTTGAAAAATGTCCATTGCCATGGCCTATTTTTTGAAAAACCGACAGTTGAATTAGTATGGTTTTTTGCATGCATAATATTTATAAGCGGAACATCTAATCCAACTTTCGGTTTCTCAAAATATTTGTTTCAAGCTGATCAAACATATTAGGAGAAGAAAAATGAGGCTAATAAGGGAGGCTGAATAGAATTGTTAAATTAAAAAAGAAAGCATAAGGTAATCACGTGTTTCAATGTTTTTGCAGAAGGAAAATGCTTGATGTCCCGTTTGCGATTCCCGTTTGTTTTATTAAAATAACATGTCAAATGGCGGGACTACCCCTAGGACAGTGAAAATAATTACCACGGTGTAAACTCAAAAAACATAGCAAAAACTAGGAAAACACAGTTAAAACACACAAATAAAAAAAAAAAAAAAAAAACCAAAAACATAGTGAAAACCCAGAAGAACACAGTGAAAAAGTTGGAAGAAAAAGAAGAAAGAAGAAAACACAGTAAAAATGTTGGAAGGCCGGATAAGATTGGCGCCAGCGAACCTGTGATTTGCCAGCAACGATCACTGGCATACGTGAAAATGATACAGAGACAGAGTAGAGAGAACGTTGAGTTGCATATCTGTATACGAAATGCACCGATGTTGATCGCAGCAATGAAATATGAACTTCTTAAATACTTTATTACTGCCACGTCATGTTAACATGCAGATGGTAATAGAAGAAACGGGAAATGGAACATGATTCATAGCACTGCTCTTTGCAAAAATAGCAGCAACGAATTTTCCTCTTTTTTTTTGGGGGTAAAATACATTGACCTCCCCTGAGGTTAGGTGTAATTACACAAACCTCCCTTGAGTTTCAAAAAATTCCGACGACCTCCTAAGGTTTGCTGATATGTGCAAACACATCTCTTCCATTACATTTTCTGTTAAGAAACTAACAGAAACTGCTGACATTAGCAACTAACTTTCAAAAAACACACACTTTACCCTTATTGTTGTTTGCAATGACCTCTCTTGAGGTATGACATAATTACAGGACCCACCCCTAAGATGTGAAAAATGCAAATGACCCCTGAGATTTACATATATTTGCAAACACATCCCTTCCAGAAATTGTTGATATCAGCCACTAAAATTCTAAAAATGCCCACTTTTCCATAGGCCCAATTGCATAACAGATTTTGGAAAAATGACCGTTTGATTAAATTAACTTTTTATGAATTTCATACTCGCTAAAAATCACAATGATCCAATTGCTGATTTTTGAAAAAATTAAATGAGAAAAATTTGTGGTATTTTGAACAACATAGAAGTCACAAATTATTACAATAACATTTTTCACAAACCAACCATTAAATCACTGTGATTTTTAGTGAGTATGAAATACATAAGATGTTAATTTAATCCAACAACCTGTTTTTCAAAATCTACTCCACAATTGGTTTTATGGATGTCATCTTATGCAAGGTGCACTTTATCACAAATTCTATGATATATATATATATATATATATATATATATATATATATA
>JAESVK010000807.1:2753986-2766017 GCA_017140935.1 Hamamelis virginiana | reverse complement strand
TTTGATATTTGTTTGATTTATGTGTATTAGTGAATGATGATAGGAGGTTCTGGGTAAGTCAAATGAAAACTCTTTTGTGAATTGCTTGTTGTAGTATGGTTGTAGGTTTTAGCCTAAGAGAAACTAAGATATGCAATTTTTATTTTTATTTTTTTATATGTCAAAATGTAGAAGGGCCTCATTATAGAAACTCGCTTAGGGCCACCCAAGCCCCAGGGCCGACCCTGATGGGATTGGGTGTCGATTTTCGCAACGCCAGATGCCTGATAGTGTATCCTCAGGAGGAGATTCATTTTTGTTCGAAACAACACTAATCTTACCCAATCTCCATCTGCCAAGACAGGTAATTATTAAGTCTTAGTTGCAGTGATTCACTATGTTGATCAACCAATTTCAGTATGTCAATTCATTTTTACTTTACTACCACTTTGATTTTAATGTATTTTCACATTAATTACTAGCCTTGAGCCCTTTTTAATTTTAATTTTTTTTTAAAAAAATCAAATTAAATTTAATCGATACCAGCCGGTATCTTGGGACCACACTTACAATACCGGCCGGCCCAAAAAGATGAACATAAATGTATAGTGGCTACAAGGCTTTTATTCCAATTTCAGTATGTCAATTCATTTTTACTTTACTAAAGTTTAGCATGGTATTATATTATTAGCAGGTCATTTAGTAGAAGAGAGATAATTAAAAGTTTTGGTCCCTCTAATTATACTTACTTCATTTATATTAGAGAAGAAGACCTAGAAAATGCCTTCTGATAATAAAGCTGCTTGAATATATCTTACCCACTATGGTAGTGTTAAATTAGAAAGCCAGTTAAGCTTCCTGGAAGATTTTATCATATCTTTGTACCTCGACATAAATTATTCAATGAACTATTTTCCAAAAAAAAATCAATTTTCCAAAATAAAAAAAAATAAAATAAAAAAGTTCAATAAACTGGGCCTATATGTGTTTTTTTTTTTCTTTTTTTTTTTCACATAACAATTGCTATATAGTAGTCATTTCAAGAGTTTTTTTATTTTATTTTTAAATATACAAATATTTTAGGCCAGCTTGCACGAACCAGACTAAATTCTGTATCCCGAACACGGCTTGCGCCTTGTGGTCCGTGGGTAGCTTGGTACGCCCTTAGTCCTATTTGTTCAACCACTAAGCTACCCATCCTTAGATTATTGGGTTATGTGCGGTGTCTATTGCTAAGTCATAGAATAATTTTTGGTATCTCCCAGAAAAGAATAAAAAAAGAAAAGTCCAATTGAAAGTAATTTTGTCAAGCAATTCCAAAGTAGGTTTATAAAAGAATAATAACAATAATGTGGACGTAAGTAATAAATACAAATATATATATACAACAATACAGAGATAAACCAAAATTTAGGTCCCCCGGTGCAAAAATAACCAATTCAAAAACCTCCCCCAAAAACTACAATATAAAACCCAAAGAGCAAAACAGGAGAGAGAATAGAGCCCCATCTCTCTCTCTCTCTCTCTCTTCTCTCTCTCTCTCACGCACTGATGCTATTGCCCTCCATGAATATGAGCATTCATGGAGTTTTCTTGCTCACTTTCTAGAATTTTCTTTTTCCTGATAAACTGTTTTCCTTTCGAAAATGGAGGAAGAATTGCAGAAACGAAACACTGACTGCGTGTATTTCTTGGCCTCTCCCCTCACCTGCAAGAAGGTTCGTGATTCGCAATAAAACTGTTTTGGTTGTCTGTTCATTTATCTTCATTTTATTTATTTTCTTTGTTTTCAATGCTGCGAATTGGTTCTGCTTCTTTGTTCTCTCTTTCAGAATCTGCTATTGTTGTAAATTTTCATAGCGAGGATCTTGGTATCTAGGGTTTTATTTCTTCAAAAGATATTTCAGGGTTTTTAATTGATTGAAATATACGAAAATTACATGTTCTTTTAGTGAGGTTTGATATGGCATTTGGGTTTTTGTTGTTAGTTTTTGGTTCTGTTATTTTTATGTATTTGTGGTTTATATTAATGCGGCTTGGTTTCTTAGGGTTTGCTTTGGAAATTGAAAAATGCAAGATACTATGATATATAGAAGTGCCCGATTGTTATAATTGGTATTAAATATACAAGATTACATACTCAAAGCCTCAAAGGACAAAATCTGATCCTTCACATCCTACAGAAAAAGCATGGAGGGAAAATCATAGTTATACTTGATACTTGTTGGTCTTATCCTGAAGTGGATTCTTGTTTTATGTTGAATTCAGTTCGTGCATGTGTTTGTATTTATCTTTCAGTTAGTGAAGAATTGAGCATTTGAATTTGGAGTTTGTGCAGTGTGAGTTCTGTTGGCGAAGAATATCAGCATAGTGATATTGTATCTGTGTGGGTTTTCTTTCATTTGGACAGCGAGAATGACATTGTCTTCCTTTTTTATTTCTTTTTCTTTTTTATTTCTTTTTATTTTTTTATTTTTTTTTTTATATCCTAATAATTTTCAGGGGATTGAATGTGAGTATCGTCACAGTGAAACTGCGAGGCTCAATCCACGGGATTGCTGGTACTGGTTAGCTGGGAACTGTCTTAATCCAACCTGTGCTTTTCGACATCCTGTAAGTTCATATGTTCTCCGGTTCATATTTTCTGCATAAATGTTGGTTAGGAAGCTTCATCAGTTACTTGATATTACTCGCACATTTGATAAAATAAAACCTGATTTAATAATATCAATTTCTTTTACCCATTAACAGTATATAATGGATTTTCACCCTTAGTTGGATGCATAAATCCTGATTAGATGAATGATTATAACTACTGAATGAAGATAATTACACTTTCAAAATCATATTTTCATGTCATGCAAAATAACTAGTAGGATATGGCTTGTGTTATGCATAGAAGGCTCTTGCCTTCTTATACTGGCAGGTGCAAGTGCAATGCTGTTAAAAAGGCTTAAGTTGTCAATTGATTTTTTTTTCCCTTAATTTTTTTTAATGGCAGAATTGCAGAAAGTGCTGGACTGTCAGGGATCCCACATTTCTAAAGCTAGAAGGATGTGGACATTTGAATCTGATTTAATTGTTAAAATTGTCTGTAAATTATTACACCATTTTCTACATTCTGATAACTAATCAGACTTCTCCTATTATACCCTCGCGTGCATGACTATTGACTAGATGAATTATATACATGCGTACATGATGCTGGGCTATTTTTGGAATAGGATTGTGCTGGTCCAAAACATTGATGCTATGAATTAATCAATAAATAATTTATTTTGGATTACCTATTATTAGTAAGGAAATTGACATGATTATTTGTGTCAAACATTTTAGATGTATCACAAATTTCTTTTTCTTTTCTTTAAAAAAGAAGTCTTGAAGCTTCCCTCACCAATCTCTTTCCCTTGTTTGTCAATTATTTATTAACTGATTGATGTTTATCAACTTTCAATGGTTTTACCTCTTCATCATTTTTCAGTTGTGTGATAATGACTGATGTCATCTGAACTCTTCTTTGTTCCTTCAACAGCCATTGGAAGTGCGTACTGAAGTGTCATCTGAATCTGCCCCTTTGCCGTATCAGTTTTCTGTATCCGTGAACAAGACCAATGCTCCCTGTTATTTTTACTTCAATGGATTTTGCAATAAAGGTGACAAATGCTCTTTTCTGCATGGTCCTGATGGTGGTAGTTCTGGATGGAAATCCTTAAATACAGCCTCTGTAATCACAGATGCACTTCCCTTGGAAAATAAGACATCTGCAGGAAGCAACACAGGGTCAGCACCAATAGAAGCACATCCTAGTTCATCTCACTCTGCCCCCAAAACAGCAGTGGAAATGCTGTTTCAACATAAAGATGATCTCCAACAATCAGCTCTTAATAATGTTCAGGAGGAAAGTGCCTCTCTGCAGAGATCAGCATCTGAATATGAAGAAGCAGCAGCAGCAGCAGTTAGATCAGACTCCTTGCTTCCAGCAGAAGGTTTTATTAAAAGAGGATCTCTTCTATGCACGGATCAGAGTTCAGAGGAGCAAGTGGATGGTCATATTGAGCCAGAGGAAAGGTGGGAGTCTTCTCCAGGTTTTGATGTTCTTGTAGATGATGGATCAGAGAATTTGGATTTTGAAGATGATCCAGATCATGTAATGGCCCTTGATAGGGAGGGTGGAGACCTTAATAGCCATTTCTTGGGGTATGATTATGAAGACCTTGTTGATTATAATCCCACATACCCAGATGCAGGAATCTTGTATGAACGTGAGATATATGATTCTTATGATCGTTTAGAGAATGAGTATGATCTAGATTATATCAGAAATGTTCCTGGGCGCTCAAGGGAGATGACATCAGATCCTACTTTTCCCCGGAAGAGGAAATTCTTGCCTGCAGAATGGGCAGTCCATGGTCAGAGTGGTGTGGATCTTCGAGCCCGGCTGAGTAAACGCAGGGTGATCGATGGTCGCCCAGTGAACCGTTTCTCAAGAAGACAAAATTCGTCTCGTCTGATTGGTCGGATCCAGGAAAGGCCTCAGCGACATGGTGCATGGAGGCTGCATGGAAGATTGGTAGAAGTGGGAAGTAACATCATTGAAGCGCTTAGTGAGAATGAAACTCTGCCAAATGGAGTCAACCGGCGAGGCTGGTATAGGTACTCACAGATAAATAGGTCCAGAAAGCAGTATAAGGAAAGAAGGCAGACTAAACAGCGGTTCCTTTCATCTGACATCTTGAGGAAACCTGTTTCAAGGAAGAGAAGATCTGCTGAGGAATCTACTTCATTTACAGGACCCAAGACCCTTGCCCAGATTAAGGAAGAGAAGGGAAAAGTCAGAGAAAACGAAGATTGCTTTGAAAAACCAGGGCATTCAAGCAGAAGTAGATCAGAAGGCTTCCAGGGTCCCAAACCTCTGAGTGAAATCCTCAAGGACAAAAGGAGGCTGGGGTCAGTGATCGAGGGCAATATCAGCTGCAGCTAAAGAATGAAATTTGTTGGTTAGTTAAAAATGAGATCAACTTTGTAGAAGAAGATGATGAAGAAGACAAATAGCTCGAGAAGAAGCTTTCGACCCTTTGAATTCTTGTGTGCCGGGATCTTGTATTTTTTATTACTAGATGAAGATACTATTTTTTCTTGTTACTAGATGGAGATAATGAGCGTCTTGAGAAGTTCACCTGCATCTGTGTTGGACCCTTTCAAGACATCTTCCATGGCTCCCAAATATCCTAATCACTGAATGAATTGCTTAACCCAGAGCAGGCCATTGGTTGGCTCCTGCATAGATAGATTTTGAGAAAATTCTAATTCTGTCACTGCTGTGACTGATCTTGTATTGTTTTCCTGTACAGAGCTGCTTACTAATACTCTTATTCCAGTCACTGCATTTGTATTAAAACAGTTTGTGACCACCGTTGGTGGCTTCATGGGGTTGCTTTTTCTGGGTAACTATTATCAAATGAATTGAGACTCATGTTTTCTCCATGGATATAATTTTTTTTTCTTTCCCTTTCATCAATCATATTTCTTGGTATGATATATATTCTCAAGTTCTCCTGCCCCTAGTCGTGTAATCATTGATGAGTCACACAGACCGACTCTGAAATAGTAAATTACTTTTTTATTTATCCATATTCTTTAGCCAATCTTTGATTTGGTAGGTAGCTTTCTATTGATGCTAACCGGATCCTGCCTGACTTGCTAATTGACAAATCAAGGAATAAGTCAAATACATAAACCTAAAACGTCAAGATTGATGAGGGCTAAATAAGATGAATACTCAATGCTAGCTGGTCCGTTAATTAAAGTAGGGTTTTATGAGGGTGAGTTTCATACCATTCTAAACTTCAATATTATATTCAAATTTGTGCATTAGCGATTGACAGTTTGAAACTTTTTAACGTTGAACAAGACTCTCAATTACAATCAACCGTGAACAATATGCACTATTCAATTATGAAAAATGCTAAAGATAGAAGACCATTAATATTGATCGAGTCTTTTTTATTTTAAAATTAAGTCCATATTACATATGCCCAGCAATTATTGTAGTCTTTATCACATACTGGAAACCTTTCTCCATATTATAATTAAGGTTACGCATCACTAAATCTAACAATCTTAATTCAAATTTGAGCTGACAAATTCAACCATCCCTATTGAAATTTGGTTGGTTTGGCAAAAGTTGTGCTTCATTATGAGCCTAACTTAGATTATTTTTTCATTATCCTAATCCAACCCTCATTAGCCAAAACCTACCCTCGCAAGGGTATATATATATATATATACATGTGTGTGTGTATGTGAGAAAATTTATAGGTCAAGGGGAAATTGTCAACTTCAAAAATCCTATAGTATTCTCTAATTTGCTTTTATTAACTATGCAGATGCCTTCTCATGGCCTCTCTCTCTCCTTATTCTACATTTGTCATCATCCTCTCTCCTCTCCTCTCCTCTCTCTATTTATTTATATATATACGAGTCAGCTAACACAAATGGGTGGAATTCAATTTCTCAATAATCCCCAAAGAATGCTCTAGAACCGGCCTAGATCATATCAGGAGAGAGAGAGAGAGAGAGAGAGAGAGAGAGAAAGAGAGGATGGCTGGTTTGCAAAGGTCAGTAACATCATTCAGAAGGCAAGGCTCATCAGGTTTGATATGGGATGATAAGCTCATATCTGGAGAATTGAAGCAAACGAAGCAGCAAAATGAAGAAGAAGGTAATAAAAAAGAAAAGGTAGAATTGAGAGAGCTAAAGCCATGTCAAAGTGAAGGATCAAACAGAAAGATAGAACGCAGTAGATCTAATGGAGGAAGACATGGCGCATATCGCACCAGGAAAGTGGCGTCGCCGCCCATCGACCCCCCCTCTCCCAAGCTCTCCGGTTGCGGCATCTGTGGCATTTTTGGAAAACCACTCAAATCCCATCAAACCAAATCTGCTAAACGCACGTAAATCATAGAAAATTAGCTTAATTAATTGTTAGATATATATATATATATATATATATATATATATATATATATAGCGTGTGAGTTTTTATAATACGAACCAAACGTATTTGTTTGTGATTATCAGTTTTTGTTCATATATATATTGGATGTTTCTCCTTTTAGTTTATGGAGATGTTTCTTGTAATTCTTGTGCATTTTGATCGTCTGATCGATGTCTTGGTTCTGGGGTTGAACAGATCGATGTTACTCAACAAAGAAACTTAACTACTTCTCTTTCTTAATCCAATCTTTAGCTTATACAGATGTTTCTTCTACTTTGGTTTGATGTAATTCAGTATTTCGATCTTTTGCATATTGATGTCTTCATTCTGGGGGTTGAACAAATTAAGATGACCTCACCGGATTTTGACTTGTTCCATATGACCTCAATGTGCTACTGGTGCGCGTAATTAGCTCTTCGTCTTGTGTTTAATTTTCAAACCTTTTTTTTTTTTTTTTTTTGGTTTATTTCCACCTGAATTTCATATCAAAATTAATCAGCAAACACATATATGCAGGTAAGGTCAAGATAAGCTAATTAATTAAGTCAATTATCACATTCAATTTTGTATCATTGATTAATTCTTCTCTAGATTTGAGGCTAATTATATTAATCTAACCACGGCTGCTCAAGTCTGCAAGAGTTGAAGCTTTTTGTAACCAAACCCTAAATATCAAAATCATAGCAACCTAATTTCATTCGCGTTTGATACAATTTAGTTAGTAATTAACGTAACTAGCTTTGTCTTTATCTAATATTTCTTAATCTAGCCCTTATCGCCTAAACTCTAGGATGTGGATGCCTTGGCCGCCCATTATTTAAAATGATAATATATAATAATGTTTAAACATACTAGTTTAAGTAACTTTTGGAAATTACTCAAAGTTTCTTCTCCAAAATATATTGGTCATTTTTGGAATATTCAGGCACCCGAGTTCTTTTCTTATGAGGACGTCCTGTTCGGATTTGGCTTTTAACCAATGTAGGATGGATATTTTAAAAAAGGGTTAGTGACCTTTTTGTATCCTGAACTTTGAGGAAAATACCATTAATGTCATCTCTAAAATTTAGTTTTACTTGATTTAGTTATTGAATTTAAAAAATTGTACCAATGTAAAACACTGACTGACGGAACTTCTGCCAATCAAATGTCACGTGGTTGTCTATGTGGCAGCCACGTGGGTCGTAGCAACCACGTAAATCTGACATGGCTTAAGTTGCCATTAATCACTCAATTAACTTAAGGTACTTAAATGTCATTAATAAGCAAACTTAAGCCACGTCAGACCCAAATGGTTGCCGGGTTAGACTCACGTGGTTGCCACGTAAACAACCGCTTGACCGCACGTGACATTTAGCTGACGAAATATTGGTTCCATCAATCAATATCCTACATTGATACAACTTTTAAAATTCATATACTAAATCAAGCAAAAATAAAATTTAGGGACCACATTGGTATTTTTTTTTTTTCGAAGTTTCGAGTACAAAAAGATAATTAACCCATGTAAAATTAGTCGAGCTGCGCGCAAGCTGGCCCGGACACCCTCGTCATCAAAAAAAAAAAAAGAATTCATGTATGGACACAAAATTTGAAATTTCTTTCAATGGGATAGTAAATTAGAATAAGCTTCACACATTCATTCAATTTAGGATTTTTTTTTTTTTTAAATGTTAAATAATAAAAATCTATTTTATTTTAAATTCTCAATTTTTAATATTAACAAATAGATATAAATACCCATTTTTCTATGTTCGAACATAAAGCCTCTAGCTCCTTTTAAAATATAATGATACAAGCCACTTAGTAAATAGGCCATTAATTTGCACACTAGCTTGCGCGCATCCAAATTTGTTTTTCAACTCATGTAACTTATTCATGTGTATTGTCGACTCAATTCACTTTAAAAAGAAATATTACAAAAATATTAACAAATAATTAAATAAATTTTACCTGTTCTCACATTATGTAAAAATAATAATTATCTATCTATTTATTTATATTTCTTTACAAATACATTAACATAACAATTATATCAATCAATCATATTGGTAAAAATACAAATTAATTAAGGCAACGTTTTGATTTTTTTTTTATAAGTACTTATTTGTTTTATTAAAAATTTACAATATGTAATTTCTTAGAAAAATTTTAAATAAGCAAATAAGTACTTATGAAAAACAAATCCAAAAGGTACCCAGAGAAGGAGCCACTTGGGGACCAAAGGGGGCCATGGCCCCTGCTGGCCCTAAAAAAAAAAAAGGCTAGAGTAGGTATAAAAAATTAATTGGCCCCCACTCAAATAATTTTTGGGCCCCTACTAACACAGTTTTTGGCCCCTTCCAACAGAAATTAGCCCCCCAAAAAAATAGACAAAATTATCCCAACAAATCAGCCCAAATCCAAAAGTAAAAAATAAAAATATACAACTCAGTCAAAATCATCCCAATAAATCGGCCCAAATCACAGCAACTGTTGGGATTAAACAATCCCTAAAACCCTTTTGATCTTGGAAACTAAGAATCACAAAAGAACACACAACAAACAGAAAAATAATCGCAAGAAAAAAAAATAGAGACACAGATTTACGAGGTTCGGAAATTTGCCTACGTCCTCGGGAGCCACACCAATTCACTATATTCAAGAGAAAACAGATTACAGCAATCACTCTCTTAACCCTCATAAAACCCTAAAGTTGTATATAAAGAATGAAAGATGCAATGTCGGAAATACTCCTGTAGAAACGTAAAATACCGTTTTCGTTGCAATCTGGGCCGATACGCAGGGGGGCTCTGCCCCCCTGCCACCCCCCGGGGCTATTTGCTGAAGGTTGTCTACATTCCCAACAACAACAGCAGCAACTAATAAATATAAATTAACCCAAGTCAAAATTACAACAAATCAGAAAATTTTTTCTTTTGATTGAATATTTTGTATATTTTCAGTTGTTGATGTTTTGTTAATACTATATAGATACTATTTTGGATTTTCACGAAAAAAATTTAGTTGATACACCGGCCCCCACTCATGTAAAATCCTGGCTACGTCCCTGACGGTACCTAAATTAATTGAAGCTAGCGGGTGAAACTTTCAATAAGTTAATTAATTGATTTTCACAATCAATGTATAATTGCCACATCAAAATTACGTCATAATTAAAGTAAATTATATATTTTTTTATAAAATAATCTACTAATTAAGATGATATCGGGAATAATAATAATAATAATAAAAGAAGTGTTAAGTGCATCCAAAGGTCACAGGGTGGATAGATAGAATAGTTGGGGTAGACAAGAGTCCACCATCTTCGTCTCTGTGGACAAACACATGCAGGCATGCAGCAGCCAAATGGGACCATCACAAATGGGGTCAAACCCCCCAGCTGGCTGCTGCCAACAATATTTGCCTGCCACTGCCAGGGTTTGCCTTAATTTTCTTTCTTAGCTAGCTAGGGAGGAATTTGATCAAATGAGGACATTCACATAGTAAAATATGATACATGATGGTGATGGATGTCCTATTGTCTTCATGTGTACGAATCAGATGTGTATTGTAAAACTTACAAATTAATTAAAGGATGGATGGTTTTAGAGAAGTTTGGTTTAGGCCAGCGATGATGCGTTTGTGGTATATAACCGTCCATGATATGCACACACCATATATCTTATGTCTATCACGGTTGTAATTTCAGCAGTACTGCATGGACGATTAGACTGGCCTAAGTTTTAGAGTCTCTTAAAAAGTGTAAATGGTTAATTGACATATTAGCACGTAGTTTCATTCTCAAGAAAGAATGTAGTTACATTTTGAAGAAATAATTTTTGAATTCGAGCTTATGAAAGTGAATTCATCCATTTATTAATGTTTGAAAATTAATAACAAAAGTAGGTTTCTATCATTTAGAAAAATAAAAAATCTAATAACAACTAACAAGTAGACTCTAAAAATATGAATTTACAAAATTTCTTTCTCTTCCCAGAGATGAGAATGGGATAAACCCATACTCAATATGACCTAATTATAATTAGTTGACAAGTTTGGAATATGTTAGCCTTGATTTATAGGTCTCATTTACTAATCCAATTTTCATAGTATAATAAGTTTGGTTTGAAAGGGCTATTATCATGTCTAAAAAGGCAATATTTAGTGACTAAAACAAGAAAGGGCAATTGATTAACCCTACTTATGCAAATGAACAACTTTTTTTTTTTTTTTTTTGTATAAAAAGTTTAGGTGAAAAGAGGCTACCTCAGTCCAGGGCCAAAACAAGTCGTAGGCCTCAGCAAGGACTTACATTTGACTTATAGATAGCCCACCAAGAAGAACTACTGGGAACGGGAGTCAAACTTAAGCCTTACAAGCGAAGTATTCGATCCTTACCAACTCAACCAACCCCATTGGAGCAAATGAACAACTTGCATGTATGAATTTAACAACCAATTAAGTAGGCATCTACTTCAATTCCAATAAACTTACATAAGTTGGTAATTTTAATAACTTTGTAATAATTCCTTCATATATAGTAATGTTCTGAATTGGGACTTATTTTTAAAAGTTATATAAACAAATTAACTAGATGTGGCAAAAAATATGAGCATTATGAAGGCAAATTAGATAACATGAACACGGATCGAATACAACATTTCGTTACACGTACTCTTTTGTCATTAATTTACAAATTTGAGATCAATACAGAAAATGATAAAACCATAAACAAAGCACTAGAAAATATGATTAAATTAACCAACTTAAACGTTCAATTAAAAACATGTATTTTTTTTTTCTCCTTTATTCAATTCAAAGCTTTTTGAATTTTGGTTTTAAATACTAAAATAAATAGTTTCTCCATTGAAAAATAAAGAAAACAACCTGTTGCGTGGGTCACGAATGAGCCAAAACTTGAGCCCACTATGCAATGCCAGGCCGGCCCATATACTTTATCAAACTCCTGCAGACAGAGAGAGAGAGAGAGAGAGAGGAATTTGATTATCATGCCAGCACATGAATAACAGAACATGCACAATATATATATATATATATATATATATATATATA
>JAESVK010000807.1:2724315-2753586 GCA_017140935.1 Hamamelis virginiana | reverse complement strand
GAAAATAATATATATATATATATGTATATATATATATATATATATATATATATATATATATATATATATATATATATATATATATATTGTAATCATATTATAAATCTTAGGTTTGTTTTGCACATGGGCGAAGAGAGAGAGAGAGTCTCTTTGATAATTAGTGCATGCTTAGCTGAAAATTAAGTGTCATTACAAGTCCAATTATCAAAATTGTACACATGGGGTGTTCCATGTGAGTTCAGTGAACCCCTAATCTTCCACTCCAACTTGCAATTATTTTGATTATTTTAGAAGATGAGATGTAGGGTCTAGATTAATATATAGATCTAGAAGTCAGACTACCATGCATAGTGACATTGTTGCAATTATTTTGATTATTTTGCATGCATGGAAACAAATTATCATAGGAGAATATATAGATAAAGAAGGACAAATGCAAGCACTTACTCTTATTAGGAATCAAATACAAGACCCCATACTCATATATCACATTGATTTAGGCCTACTTGGTGGATTATTTCTGTCTAAAATTACTTTTCTAACTCAAAATATCACTTAATTTAAGAAATTGGATGATATTCACTTCTTGATGACAGAAATATGATTGGATCGAATATGATAATTAATCACTTGAGGCCGGAATGATAGGAATATGATTGGCCATCTAACTTTTACCACAATTACTCATTATATGTAAATTTTGATAGGTGAATATATGATTTGAATTTAACTAAGACCTAATTATTTAAAAATAATAATTTTAGAGAAATTAAGTTGATCCAAATAAAACTCTACTAGCTAGCTTACAAGAGTAAGTAAAAAAGAATAGTTTCTCCAGCTTGGTCAGAGAGAGAGAGAGAGAGAGAGAGAGGGAGGGAGGGAGCTGCTTCCTCAGAAATGAAACCGAAAATTAAAGGAAGAGAGAAAGAAGGAAAATCCTAGTCCATGGATCATCTAGTCATTGTCTTCTATACCTTGTGGGGTTCCCTGAACAGAATTCAATCATTCAAGAAAGAAAATCCAAAAAGAAACGCCAAGAAAATAATTGTATCACAAAGAGTACTTTGTCTACCAAGCTTCTACAACATAAGATCGAACACGTATATGAATCATCTGTAATGTTTCTTTCATTCTTCTTTTCTTTTCTTTTGCCATTAATTTTAAGGTATGAAAACAAAACTGTAATAATTAATAGGACCTAATTAAGAAGAACACTTAATTAGACGTACTAAAAAAAAAAACTATTAGGGTCTTGATGAAACCTACCTTCTTCATATTATAAGCCATGTGTTTAGAGCTAAACTTCTCCAAGCTATCATAAGTTCTTCTGGCGCACCGGAATGCATGCACCTGCATGAATCCTGGCATGTCCGTGACCAAAACCTTCACTTGAAGAAATGCAACCACTGATGACAAATTTGCTTCCACATGGGACACTGATTTTCTTGCCTCAACCAACTCTCCTCCACCCCCACCTCCCTCTAATATCGCGCCCCTCCGGCGACCGTTCTCGATTTCTTGACTCGGTTTCGCTCTCCTTAGTCCCCAACTACGCGAACTGGATTTTTTCATCGTCATAATTATATCAGATTCCGGAGTCCGGTTTCCGGCACCGGACCTATAAATATTGGACATGAACCCTTTCTTTTGTTTCTCATGGGTATCCATTGCTTTAGGCTCTTCTAGCTCCCTCTTTATGGGTAGGTTTATTAGTTATTAGGGTTACAAAATATATAATGTATGTGTGTAAGGGACTGTTCGGAATCATGAGCACACAAGGAATTGAGGAAGACCCCATTATTATAATAATTGTTGATTAGAAAGTGGGTGTACGATAATTTAAAAGCAACAAACCATGTGTTATTGCCTGTGATCAAGGATAATGAAAGGGTAGGATTGCTTGAGAGAGATTTGATATATTTTGGTTTTTTTTCAACTAATGGTTCTTTGTGGTGGAGATTGATTAGGCTTTAGGGCATGTTTGTCTCCAATGGTTTTGTTTCTAAGTAGCCAGCACACATGGAAACCCACCTTCCCACCGCCCATTTTCAATACATGGGGTACCCTACAAAAGGGTCATTGTCTTTTGTGTGTACCCTTGAGTTCATTAATATTTAAGAATAGCATGGAGTCAGCTCCATATAAGATTTTTTATTTCTTGGTCGTTAATTGAGGCAGAGTAGATGTTGGTCTTAACAGTGTGCAAGAATTAGATGAGTAAAAGAATTAAATATATTGTTAGAAATTAAAGTGTCCTATATAGGAAAATACTATGCATCACTGCAATTTATCACTACAAGAAAGAAATATCGTGAATTTCCATTAATATCCATGAGTGATTTTTTAAAACTACCCCCATTTTTTTTTATAGCGATACTTGTAGTTATTCATTGTAACGATGTATAGCATCACTATTCTATATATAGTCTCTTTAAAAAAGAAAAAGGAGAAATGTAAAAATAAGTACTCCATATATATCTAACTAATGTGGGTTGTGGCACTTTCTTCTTCTTCTTGGAGTGATTAATCTCCCCTTTTTGCCTCAATTGCTTTTGAATTCTATTCAATAATGGTAAAAATTATTCATTAATGGATAAATGGAAGCAGAGAACAAAGGGGCCTAATCCTTAATAACCTAAACAATCACCGAATCACTCAGAACAATTCCAATACTTGGATTTATTTTTTTGGGTTCAAATTCATTTTTTGAAACTATTATACTAAAAATGAATAGACATTTAGATCCAAATGCTTCAATGATTGTAGATCTAATCTTTTACTTATCTTTCTATTTCTCTCTTCCTCCAAACCAAGCGCAAATTTCTATACACTTTTTAGCGTCTTGAAAAAAATAAACCCATTTAGACTTGAATTTAAATATGAATTAAATTTTAAATTCAATTCATTTTTTAACCCAACATTGGAATTGCTCTCAAGTGTGCTAAAAAGGATTGCCTTATGAGTAAAATTTTGGAAATCATTGAGTGAATTACACAGGATGGATGGTACGTTAAAAAGTTTGGTGTTGTCACAAGGTAGTCCAAAATAAACGGACAGTGCTATTACAGGCGTATCGTGCCAGGTGGAAGGGGACCCCGACAATTTAGCTGTGATGTTGACCATCAATAGTCTTTTGGATAGTCCTCTCTCTCTCTCTCTCTCTCTCTCTCTCTCTCTCTCTCTCTCTCTCTTTCTTTCTCGTTTTTTTTGCAAATGTATGATTTGAAGAAAACTTTTTGACCAAAATATAGTTGTTTCAAACAATTTTATAAAACTGATTATAGCCGCTGTTGCGGCTTTAAGATTTCTATTTATTAAGAAACCGCAATAGCGGCTTCAAAAAAATCTTTTTTTTTAAAAAAAATTTTTTAATTTTTTTTTTATAATTTCACATTTCACAGTTTTTTACATTTAGTTTCTTAGAAACCAACCGTTGGATCACTGTGATTTTCGACAGGCATGATATACATGATTGGAGTATCTAATCCAACGGTCAGCTTTTTAAAATTTGGACTGCAAGTGGTTCTACTAGAGAACACCTGATGCAAGAAGCATCGAGTGCACCTTATATTAGCACTTCTGATAAGTCATAAAGTGATATTTATAAAAAATCAATTGTTAGATCACTGTAATTTTTTACAAACATGAAATTGATAAGAAATATATTTAATTCAACGGTCAATTTTTCAAAATTTGTTCTCCATTCAAATCTAGGCACGCTACCTTACAAATTGAATGCAAAATAAATTTTGAAAAATTGACTGTTGAATTAAATATATTTCTTATCAATTTCATGCTTGCAAAAAATTACAGTGATTCAACGATTGATTTTTTATAAATATCACTTTATGACTTATCAGAAGTGCTAATATAAGGTGCACTCGATACTTCTTGCATTAGGTGCTCTCTTATAGAGCCACTTGCAGTGCAAATTTTAGACAACTGACCGTTGGATTAGATACTCCAATTATGTATGTCATGTCTGCCAAAAATCACAGTGATCCAACGGTTGGTTTATGAGAAAACCGAATCTAAAAAACTGTGAAATATGAAATTATAAAAAAAAAAAATTAAAAAATTAAAAAAAAAAAAGATTTTTTTGAAGCCACTATTGCGGTTTCTTAATAAATAGAAATCTTAAAGCCGCAACAGCGGCTACACTTAGTTTTGTAAAATTGTTTGAAACAACTATATTTTGGTCAAAAAGTTTTGTTCAAACCATACATTTGCAAAAAAACTCCTCTCTCTCTCTCTCTAGCTCATTACCAATATATAAATAGAGCATCGCCATATATACCCATATATACCGTACTAATTTCTGTTTTTATAACAAGCCCAACTTAAAAACAGATAAATAAATATGTAATTTTTTCACACGCACACACATATATATATATATAAGAAATGATCTAGTCAGCTATAGCTGATTTTAATAAAATCAGTTAAGGCCGGGTTTAGGGCCATTGGATCATTTCTCACTTAATGCATGATTCATTGTGAAGAAATCCAATGACCCTAAATCTTTATCTGATTTAATTTAAAATTAGTTATAGCTGACTAGATCATTTCAATATATATATATATTCTTATGAGTGATACCTCATTTAAACTAAAATCAGCTAAGACCCTTAAACCATTTGATTGGAATCTTGAGATGAATCATGCATTAAGTGAATAGGAATCCAATGACTTATGTTCTTAGCCCATTTTAGTTAAAATGAAGTGTAGCTGATTTTAGTTAAAATCATGTATATATATATATATATATACACACACATTATCCTTGTAGTGACTGGGCAACTTAAAAGAATTTGGACAGATAATATCATGAACAGCATGTTCAGATTCCTGCGGGCCCATAAATCAAATGGCATAGAAGATGATGCATTAATTTGTTTGCATTCCAATGGGTCCAATTCATGAATGGTTAAAAATTTTGGTGCCATGATATCTCCAACAAAATACAAAATAGACGATGGTCTGTGATTAATTAAAAATGTACGTTGGTCATTTCCAAAGCCATACAGAATTTAGAAATTAGAATGGGTCATTGAAGAAGCTGCAGCTGGTATGAAATGGGGTACAAACCGTATCTTTCCAAATAAATGAGTGATAAATTTGTGGGGCTGAGCATGTGTGTTGGAGATTGGTGATGCTGATTGCTGTTTTTGTAGTTTTGTTCCTTATCTTTTAGAATAATTTAAGTATTCATCCATGTGGGGTTTCAAGCTTTCATCAAATTAATGGCGACCCCCTAAAAATCCCCCCATTCTAAGCGTTTCTGGCATGTGGGCTAAAAGCTTAGCAACAGACACACTTCATTCATTGAGACACTGTTGTTTTTATCAATGATGCAAAATTGGAACAAGCTTCGATCAATACTTGTGTGTACGTGTGTGTGTATAGCACTCAGTGAATTAAAATTAATAATTACGTACATGATTCAAAGTTACATGAAGGATTTATTTTTTTTCTCATATATGGAAATCCTATATACTTAGACTGATCACATCCCATATGTGAATATACACAAAAGTTCTAAAATCTTTTTTATATGATTTTTACATATATATATATATATATATAGAAGTGCTAATATAAGGTGCACCTGAAGCTTCTTGCATCAGATGCCCTCTTGTAGAGCTAATTGTGGTGCAAATTTTAGAAAACTGACCGTTAGATTAGATACCCCAATCATGTATGTCTTGCCTGCCAAAAATCACAGTGATCCAACGGTTGGTTTATGAGAAAACTGATTGTGAAAAACTGTGAGTTATTTATTCTTTAAAATGTTATCATTTTTTCACAGTCAATTTTCTCAGAAACCAACCGTTGGATCACTGTGATTTTTGGCATTCATGACATACATAATTGGGGTATCTAATCTAACGGTCAGTTTTCTAAAATTTGCACCGCAATTGTGTCTACAAGAGGGCACCTGGTGCAAGAAGCATCAGGCGCACCGATATATATATATATATATATATATATATATATGTATGCCTGTGAAGTTGAGCCACAAGGAATCAATTGCCCAATCCATGACAGAGACTTGGGGTATTCAGCATGCAAGGGTCCATTTTTATGTTGACAAAACTCCAAAAAGTTAAATCCTAGTGAGAACGGAGGAATCAGATCTATAGAAGAAATAAGGGAAAAAGGGCCAAAAGCTGATAGAGAGAGAGAGAGAGAGAGATGTAATTCACCATCATGCATGTAGTCATAAGAAGAAACAATGGTAGGAAAGCAATCCCATCTCCATTCCCTGGGAGGAAACAAAGTGAAATAGTCACTTTTCTTAGGAGAGGCATGACTCATGAGGAACCCTAGTACAGCGAAAAGAGACAAAACAACTCTCACTGGCCTTCAGCTAAAAAATTGGGGGTTCTCTGATGACTCTAGGGACCACTGCTGAGAAATAGAGACTTTAACCCTATTTAGCAAACTCTGTTCACATAAGCAAACCTAAGAATATTGCCATAAGTTTACACATAATATATATATATTGTCCTGATTCTATAAGGACATCCTTATGCTTTTTAACTTTAGTCCACTTTCACTGGGATAAGTATTTTAAAAAATAGACCGTTGGATGAGATAATCTTCTTATATATGTCATGTCTACCAAAAATCACAATGATCCAACATTTGGTTTTTAAAATACAAATTTTAAACAACCGTGACAACATCTAATGGTAAATACTATTAGAGTGTTTCAAGGATTGTATTTTGAAAACCGATTCTCAAATCACTATGATTTTTTACAGATATGTCATTCATAAGAAGATTATTTAATCCAACAGTCAATTTTTTAAAATATGTATCTTATGGCTCCCATAAGGGAGTGGACTAACCGTAGCTAGGTAAGAACATCCTTACCTAATCAAAATTTATATATATTTGGGTATTAAATGTCACACATCATAGTGTAACCCTTCATGACTACTGCGGGCTCATTTTCATCCCAAGTGTAGCTCTTTTCCTTTTTTTCCCCATGATTTATGTCAATTGTCAAGGGTAGCCAAGGTCTAGGTATAGTTTTTACTCCTTTTCCTATTCTACTAGCTAGTTTAATGTTTGATATTTTTGCTAATTTCTTTATGACGAAGTAAGGTTTTAACCCATGATATGAGATTGACGAATTTTCTTTTGGCAATTACATATCACCTGTGGAGGTAAAATAATATGACAAATGATATATATATATATATATATATATATATATATATACGTACTAAATTATATAATTCTCTAGAATTTACGGCATTTTAGCCTTAGTAATACAGTAAAAGATGTAGGAAAAATGGAAAACATTTGTTGCATGTCACCATTTGGTGTCCATATATATTCAAGGTCTAGTAAATTCTGCACTATATATTGTTGGATCCCCAAAATCCTATA
This sequence comes from Hamamelis virginiana, assembly GCA_017140935.1. Lineage (NCBI taxonomy): Eukaryota > Viridiplantae > Streptophyta > Magnoliopsida > Saxifragales > Hamamelidaceae > Hamamelis > Hamamelis virginiana. Next base: position 2,746,185 of record JAESVK010000807.1, on the reverse strand, counting down.
TATACACGGTCTATATGTCTTAGATAAATTCAAAATAGGAAAGATGATACAATGTTATTGGTCATCAATATCATGATGTTGCCGTCACACATGAATATTTTAGCCACAGGGTTTGAAAAGCTTGAACCGAGTTATGCAACCATGGTCCAATTGTGTCTAACCCATATTCCATAAATGGCTAGCTAGCTACAAGAAAAGCATATATATAGACTGTGAAACAGAGAGTACAGCAGCTCTATTCTTAGATTCATAGCACTAGGCCAAGTTCCCTTATAAATTCACAGTATTACTTCTAATTTACCTTCTTATTTTCTTCCTTTCTTCTTCTCTTTATCTTCTATGCATGAGCTTAATTAATGAGAAAATTGCAGAAATGGGGGTTCCTTGCAGCCCAAAATAGTCTGTAAGAGGAGCTAGTTTCTTATATACAGTTCATTTTGGACTGAAGGGAGCTCCTAATTCTTCTCTTTTCCTCCTTCCAATCTTCAATCTCCATGCTCCATCTCTTTTGGTAAGTTTTTCAATTGCTATTAAACTCAATATATATATCTTGTTACACTTAAATCTTTGCTTGAGTTCTTTCCCTCTCTTCTAGCTAGTGATCGATTTTCTTGTTAGCACAGTGCTGAACATCTCACCACTCCCCGGCCTTCTGTCCCCTTCACAAGAGAGCACCATAGTCCTGGCATTTAGATCAGAACATGTACTAGTTGAGTGCAGATTTTCATAACAACAATTCTATTCAACCTCCCTTTAATTTCTTCCCTTCCTGATGTGTCTCTGACCAACTTGGAACATGTATTTTGAGAAATCGATCGTTGGATTAGATATGTTCAACCTATATGTATCGTGCATGTAAAAAATCACATTGATCGACATTCAGTTTTTCAAAAATAGACCGGAAAAGTTTTTCACAATTTTTCTTAAAACTGTGAAAAATTGACCGTTGGATCAATATGATTTTTTGGCATATATGATATGTATAAGCAAAACATCTAATCTAAATGTCGGTTTCTTAAAATACTTGTCTCATGTTGAACATACGCGAGGAAAGAAAAATAGGAAGGTTGAATGGATTTTTTCTTTTCCAAATCTTAATAACCAGGAATTTGTGTATATCTATGTGTGTATCCTATTGGCCATGTTATAATTACATGACATGTATCCCATAAGTTTATATGTATACATGGAGCCATGTTAATTACATGGCATGTATCCTATTGGCCTAATCCCATATATCCTCACTTTGAGGGAAGAGATTTCAATTCGAGCCCATGCCAGGAGCTTTGGGTAGGGTAGGTTTTATCATTTGAGGCGTAAAAAAATGGAATGATGAGACTGCTAATTGCAAGAAATTCACAGGAACCAACTCTAGAAGAGATGCATGAATCCACAAAGTTGGGGTACTTAATTAACAATTAAATCTATCAATAAACTATGTATAAACGTGATTAATATATGATTAATACCCTTTAATTTGTTTTGGGGTTGGAAATATTACTTATATTCCTCTGATTTCTCTATATCAGTAATTTATTAATTAGCATTCTACCTTAAACTTACTAAAAATACCATAAATACCATATCACCCGACACTTTAACCCGAAATTAAAAACCACCCTGATGTGGCATACTTTGAGTGGGAGATCTCTTCTCTCAAACTGCTTTTCTCATTTTTATATACCACTCAAATCACGACGCATCAGGGTTGTTTTTTATTTCGGGTTAAAATGCCGGGTGATATAAAATTGTTGTAAACTTATTACCCATTTCCTTGATACCTTTATAAGCATTTTTGTTTAGGAAAATGTGCAAAATAGATAAGTTTTGGCTATATCTTCCATATTAAATGATGTCGTAACTAACACGACACGACAGATATATCATTTGTCCAATTTAGTGACTGAAATGATCGACATGCCATGTCAGCTAGTCAAGAATTTCCATATCATTTGGTAGCTATGTTCCATTTAGGTGCACTGCTTGCTGTCAATTGTTTTAATTCCATTAATTCATTAATATGAGAATAGGAAAACATCAGAGAGAGAGAGAGAGAGAGAGAAGCACATATAGCTTGAAACTAAACATGAATCGCACAAGATATACAAATTAGTACAACTATTATAATTAATTAACCAAATTAAAGGACTGACATATAGAAAGAAAAAGAATGCTACTGAGTAAATTAAGTATACAAAATAAATTTACCAGATTTATAAACACATAAAGAATTGAATACTAGCTTCTAATCTCCGGCCACCGTCGTCAATCTTTATCATGTACAAGGAAGATACTACTACTCTTAATTCCTTCCACCGGCTGCTGCTGTGGTAATTGTATATTAAAATTTAAAATTGATGCGTTGACACGATAGAACAGTCCCTCCTCCGGCTAGAGGGATCACTGGGAGGTTGTCGCAGTTGCAAATCTCAATCATGGTGCCATCTGGGTCATGAAAGAATAGTTGATCGATATAAATACCACCTTCCTCCACCCTACTTTGCACGTACTCTATCTTCATCTCTTTCAATTTCTTTTCCACTATTACCATACTCTCACACTGTCACAGAAACTGCAAACTGTCACAATATTTTACAGTTTGTGTATATTTACAGTGATTTTTTAGCATGTAGAACATGTATAAGAAGAATCCTCACAAAAGTAATATTTCAAGAGAGAGAGAGAGAGAGAGAGAGAGTACCTGGAAGGAAATATGGTTTTCTTTGGGATTAATCTGGTTAATCTTGGGCATGTTTTCAGGGTCTTCAGATTGCAGAAGATGTATGCCAATGCCATAATTGAATAGCCTATGTATATGAAAAATCAAAAGGAAAAAAATAAACTAAATTAATAAAAACAATTTTGGGAAGTCAGAAATTAGTTTTGTTTTATGTATTTTTAGAATTTTGTTTCATTGAGCTTACCATGCTCCATCAAAATCAAAGGAACCAGGCCTCCTGGTGGGGAAGAACCCAAGAACATTTTGGTAGAAATTGAGAGATCTTTCAAGTGATTTACACAGAAGAGAGATGTGATTCACGGATGTCAGATGCAGAGGATTTCCCATGCTTTCCTTCATCTTCCTATGATCAAACAGGACCTTAAAGAATCTTAAAATTCAGAGATTATCGTATGAATACGTACTAATTAGACAACGAAGCAAATGAGAGAGAGAGATAGAGAATTGCAGAGGTTATCACGACTCTCAATCAGCATCTATATATAGAAGGCTCTGCAAGATGATTGACTTTATCCATCCATGTATTAATTTTATGCATGTGTTTATTTCTAAGTTTCTTCTTCGCCCGTTGTCAGGGATCATGATGCCTTTTACACGTAGATTCCACATTGATGATCGGACGACTTTTTCTAAACCAACGTGGATACGCAGTTTCCTCGATTGTACGTAACTTAAACTTGAATACTTGGAAGTTCTGGAAAGATTCAGTGCTTACACCCTCGTTTGCATTAGTTTAGTTTTTTTTTTTTTTTGTTTTTTTTTAAATCAGTTTTGTACCTCCAAATTTCATTTGTATGTCTGAAAGATGAAGTAAATAATTAATTATTTCTTGGACAACTTATGGCCGGAGTAGGAGGCTAGTCCTAATTTTTGTCACAATCGCTTCTAATATGGAAATTTAGATATGTGAATTTGCGAAGCCGTGATTTGAACATAACCTAAAGAAATATATGAAAGATAGTTTTTCTAAAATTAATTTTAGAAAAAGTTAATACAAATGGTCCTAATTTAATCTAATTGAGCTTTTGATCGACTTGAATGCTTAGCGCCCATAGTACTAGCTGGCTTTTTTATAATCATTTTTGGAATTTAAAATTCCATTTGATCTACAAGGTAGAATGATAATTATTTTTAGACAACTTAATTGAGAGATAATAGGATACATGACAAAATTTTCATACAAAAAATTATTACGACAAAAGGTAGGAAACCCTAAGTTTTACCACAATTACTTCGAGTATGAATACTTGGATATGTGATCGAAGACATAATTTAAACATCATTTCAAAGAGATATGTGAAGAAATAGATCACCAAAAGTAATTTTAATGAACTACATATCAAATACAGATTGTTAAAATATTTTTGAATTGATTGGGTGGGGGGAGGAGTCTCCATTCTATGGGATTCTAGATTATTTGTCCTTTATCCAAACTAGGAAAAAATTGAATTCATGGGACATACCAAGCCACGCTTTGTTTGCTACAAAACATATATTGATGCATGACAATTGCTTCACCAATCATATTCACCAATCACCAATCAATTTTTTCGGTATTAAGTTTGTTAAAAATTAAGTCATGTGTGATCTTGCCGTAGAGTACTCTAATTATACTATACTAGGAGGAATTCACTATAATAGGGGGATTCTTCTTGCCAAAGCAAAATCTAATTAGGTCACAACTTACTAACCAAACATAGCAAAAATATTAGATATATATTTAATTAAGGATGTCATGATCGCATATCATTCAATCACATGAGATAAGATAGTCGATTTAGGTGGCGTTTGGCACTTTGACTTTGCCGTAGCTTCCTACTTTGGAAGTCATTTTTTAAGAAGTGGTTTTTAAGACGGACTTTTTAAAAAGACATTTAGAAGAAAAAAAAATAGTGTTTGGCACATGGAGATTCTAAAAGTTCTTTTGTGTGAAAAAGTATGGAAGTTCTTTTTCCTACAAACGTGTGCATACTAAGATGGTGTGTGCATACAAATGAGTTAAAGGTTTATTGATTAAAATAAGTTTTTAAAAATAGTACATTAACATTGTCAGAATTATAGGGTCGGAATATAAGTGAATTTTTGCCGGTAAGGTTGTAACTCACTTGACATTTCTATTGACTTTTAAGTCTTGAGATTCTAGGTTCAAGTCCTCAGGGAGGAGGTTCGGCCCTTTCCTTATTTTCCCTTCTCCTACTAACAACTAACTCTACAAATGTATATTTTTTGGCCAATATATATCTATCTATTATATAAAGAGCAGTACGCTGATATGACGGTTCTAAAATTCTTTCATTCCTTAATTATCTTCTCTCCTTAATTTACCATCTTTCTTCATCCTTATTGATTTTGGTTCAACTTCAAAATGATATGACATTATATCATTGATCCAACTAATTAATGGAAGTTTAGATGTTCAAAATTCTTTATTGAAGTGGGTTCCATGTAATTTTTTTTTTTCCATAATTATTTCTTTTTCTTTTTTATTTATTGTGGGTATCATCTACTTCTTCCCTCTCTCTTCTTAATTATTTTTTATTTTTAATTAAAAAAATTGATTCCAGTTTATTTTTTACTTTCTTTGTTTATTTTAAAATTTTTGCTTTTTTATGTAATCCTATAAATTTAATTTTAGTCCATTTCTTTAATTTTTAATTTTTAATTTTTTTAATCATTCTTATATATTAAAATATATACTTTAACCCTATAAAACAAACAGTCAAGATCATATGATCAAAATATATTTTATACATTTATAATTAATTAGATAAAATTTTATTGATAACTCTCCCGCAATACGCAGATTTACACACGTGTGTGTGTGTGTGTGTGTGTGTGTGTATAGTCTTGTTACTATGAGAACTTCCTTATACGAGGATTTGGCCTTTTGGCCAATGTAAAATGAGTATTTTGAAAAATTGACTGTTTGATTTAATATTCTTTCAATGTATGAAGGGCATGCCAAAAATTACAGTCATCATACCACTGATTTTTTAAATACAGAATGTAAAAAATTAAATACCTATATAATGCTTAACAGTCTGTATTTAAAAAAAACTAGTAGTCCGATCACTGTAATTTTTGGCATGCCTATCATACATAAAAAGAATATTAAATCCAACGATCAATTTTTCAAAATACTCATTTTATAATAGCCAAAAGGACAAATCCTCGTATAAAGAAATCCTCGGCTAAGTTGAATCAATAAACTCCTGAAACAAGATTCTGGACCTGCCCCAAACGTAGGCCTATAAGTCAAAGCCTGTTTATAATGAGAAAATCCAGGCCTGCTTTGTACTGGATCATCCCATATTTACAACAAGCAGCCTATAGACGAGAATGGCTCTGAACTCGTACGGTAATCTGACCCTTTTGCCCCCACATAGATCACCGAGGTTAACAAAGTCACCTCGTCAATTGGACAGTTGTCAGGGACAAATATGTCTTCTTGTTAGCTGAACCAGCTGAACTCCAAATTTCCAGCTCCAGTCTAGGGCTCCGCCCATACGTTCCCTCGAATTTTCCAGGAAGAAGATCGAGAAAAATGGAAGGGAATATGGAAATCTCCCTCGACAAGCTTCCCATCAAGCGCTTAGACGCCATTGAAGAAAACGGAGTCGAACGATTTCCTTCGTACGTTTTAGTTTGAATTCATGTAGGCTATGTTTGGCTGCCGAGAAAATGTACAGGAAAAGAAAAAAAAAATCAATATTTTGGATATTTGATTTTTTTTTTTTCTCTTTTCTTTCCTTATTTCTCTCGGCAATCAAATGGAACACGAGTTTTTTCTTTTCTTTTATTTTTTTGGTTGAACTTTGGGTTTGTTTGATGTTTTCAACAGTGATATAGGGTATGACGAGAAGAGACTTTCGCTAATTCGGCGAATCGACTTCGCGTGGGCTTTGGAGAAAGATGACAAGAAGAAACAGAAGAAGGCGTCGAAGGAGACAACCTCAACTCCATTACCGTTGCAGAGCATGGTGGAGAATCTGCAATTGGCTCATCAAGAGCTCTCTGTCATCGTCGATCTCATCAATACCGTGAGTTGCTTGTTTACCTTCAATGACTGTGCTGTCTCTTAAGTGCACTTGTGGTCTTCATTTGAATTCTCATAAATTTCAGGGTTTCGGATTGGCATTGTTCGAAAGTGTGAGAATTCTGTATGGATTATCACGAATATTTTGTTTTTAACTTAACATTGTTTGAAAGTGAAAGAACTTGTGCTCCTTTTGGCTGCTGAGAAAATGTAGGAAAAGAAAAGAAATTTTAAAATTTTCATTATTTGTGACCGGAGAGGACAAAAACCTCTAATCAGCAGAGCCAGAGCCTTACCTAACTATTTGGCTTAGTTGAGATGTTTGTCATATTCAGAAACCAAAAAAACATTAAGGTTCTGTTTGGTTGTACCATGGAAATTTCAAAATTGAATGGCTCCATTTGCATTTTGCGTGGCAATCGGTGTACAAATCCATAATCTTGAGTGGGATAAGTGGCCATAGGAAACAAGTTGGCACCATAACCACAGTTGATGATATGAGGTTAATTTTAGGAATTCATGAAATGCCTCCACATGGAACTTTTTACTCAATTTTTTGTTTTCAAAAACCAAAAGAACCAAATAAGAAACAGTTTTTTCCCCCTTCTCCTCAGTTTTCTCTGCAACCAAACAGAAGGTAAGGGTATTTTATTGAAGGCATTGATTAAATTTTGGGTTTGGCTGATGCTTAATTTTTTTTATTGGTTTTTGCTTGATGCTATGGCACTTTACAACTTTTATGGGAGATACCTATTGGAAAGGGGAAAGTGCTGAAGAAAATGGTGAGGGGTGAAGGAGAATTGATTATGTAATTTGTGTTTGATTTGCTGTGTAGGTGGAAGCTAATGATGCTGTAACGGTGGCTGGTATGACCAGGCCAAAACAATTACCTAATGAGGTTCTGTCTGACCTTGCCATATCTGCAGCAACCAAGTTACAATGCTTCCGGGTACTGCTTTTCTTCTTGGGTATTAATAGTGATGTGGTTCCTTATGTTGAAGTTGAAGTTTTGCACTTAATAAGTTAATATGAAATACTTACCAGACCAAAGTTTCATTTGCATTCAAAATTGATGCCATTCAAGAAATTTGATCCAGCAAAATGGTAGTTGGATAGATGCATTTTTGTGCTGCCATAGTACAAGGTCATATATATATATATATATATACACACACACAAATGCACACGGCGGTGCATCACAGCCGCCTGTGCATTGCACGCGCCAGTGCGTATGCATCATGGACAGCTGTGATGCACCGGCTCGCACTATATCGCCCCGTATATATATATATATATATATATATATGGATATACCAGAGGTGTAAACTGCATCTCACATCTTGTTTCTTTTTAAGTGTACAGCATCTTGGTAAATATTTTAAGCAGTCTGCCAAAGCTTTGGAACAGCAGATTGGTAGAGAAGCGAGATTCTATGGCGCTCTTATCAGGTGACTGTGTCATATATTAATACACCTATTGCGTGTTTAGTTCACTTTATTGCTGAAAAATTTTATTTCTTGGAATATTTTATGGAAGTTAATACTAAAACAATCACTTTATTCCTTTTCTTGATCTTAGCTTGTAGTTATGTAATCTTGATGTATGTAGCAGTGTGGATTTCACTAGCTCCCATCACTCTTCTGTACATATAAACGCTCATAAAATTTAATGATTTAAAAGCAAAAGTAGGTGATTGTTTATCTATTACTCCATTAACTAATGTCTATATGTAAGTTAAAGAAGCAATTAAGATAACAGTGATGAATTCGAAGCTCACTGCATTAACCACTTCATCTATCTATTTTACATCTGACAAGCTTATAGATTGCAGCAAAATTGGAAAGTTAAAAGGCAACGCTTGGCAGCTTCTTCTCCCAGTAATGAAGGCTTTACTATAGATCTCTTTGACAATTCATTATATGATCCAGCAGCAGTTTTTCGCCCATCTACATCCATAGTTCGTGTTGACCGTGACTCAGCTGGCATGCTGGCTGTACATTTACCTCCAAATTCATGCCGCTCTCTTCATTTTGGGTTTTTTGGTGCACATTCTGGTATGAAATCCCATTGCTCAGTTGAATATCCTTCTAACGAAACTAAGAAAGGCTCTTCAAGTGATGATGAGTGTGTTAAAGAAACACATTCGGTCCTTCGTGAAGTTCATCGAGCAATCTTTGATGAGCAGGTAGATTTTTCTTTATAATTTTACTTTTATGTTCCCTTCATACTTATTTGTATATTATTTTATTCTTCTTGGTTTCTCTGGTTCCAGGTGTTTGATTTGGTGAATCGAGAGGCATTTAACCCATCTGTAGGAGTCAATGTGACTGGAATAAGAGAAAAGTATTTACAATTGAAAATAGGTCAAGGAGCCTCTGTGTTCATATCACTTGTGCCATCTTGGCAAGATGATCAAACAGGTGACGGTGCTGGCACCCAGAATGTAGAAACTGCAGTTTTATCTTTGGACACAGTTGATGGGTTGAAGTTAGCGGATGGGAAAAATGATACCATTAATAAGAAATCAGCATTTCCTAATCATACTAGTTTTGAAATTTATCTGCAACAGATTTTTCACGAGCATGCACTTGTAAGAGCAAAGGATAGAAACATTTTCTCTAATAGAGTTCAACTATCTGGTCAAACGGCAAAGGATGGGTCTGGTGTTCTGGGTCATTTCTGTATGTCTTTGGCTCATAGAATCTTTTCAAACAAAGTTCTTACAGAGCTGGAAAACCTGGTATTGACGTGATTTCCTTTATACATGAATCAGAAAGAAAAATGGAAGATTTTGCCTTTATGATTAATTTACTTTTCAGTTTTTCCCTAGTAATGTTTTCTTTGTTTACTGTAGGTTTGCAGGGTCCCATATCTCCATTTGATATCTCATCCCACTTGGCATTCTCGAACTTCTTCATGGACTCTCTCCATGAAGGTTCCTCAGTCCATTCGTCATGCAAGCCACCAAACCTGTACATCAGACATCCATCACTTGAAGAATGTTATTAAGTCACAGTTTCGGACTAAGGTGGTGGTAAATGACGACTGCATCAGTGTAGAAGGGGAAGGTGCTCCTAATGTTGTTGGATTGTTCAAAGGGAGTTCTGAGGACATCTGTTCCATGAACAGATATGACTATGACTTGACAGATCTTCCTCTGATACTTCTGCAGCAGGTATGTCTCAATTTTAATGATTTGCAAAACTGGTTTAGTATATCTGGATTTTGAGAACTGTATTTATGATGCTTAGAAGTAGAATTTGTGATGCTATATTAGACCGTGCTCCTCTAAAGTGTTTCCCAAATATTTATTATTAAAACAGTCTCTATCAATCTTATAAAAGTTCAGAAATAAAAAAAAAAAAAAACCTTCTTAGGTAGCCTTTATAATGCTATAACTGACCATGCACCTCTGAAGTGTTTTACAAATATTTAATATCAAAACAGTCTGTATCAATCTTATGAAAGTTCGGGAAAAAAAAAATTCCTTGTTAGGTAGCATGTTTTGTTGTTATGTTGGTAGGCTAATATTTTGCTAATTTAAAGGCACTAGTAGCCAAATTAATACAAATTTATTGTCTTATCTTTTTGTAATTAGATGTTATGATTTCAAAGTGGATATTGATCACTATAATCAAATTAATGACATGTAGTGTATGATAATCTTCTAACTGATATATTTAGGGGAAAAAAAAAAACAGAAAATAGATCTATGCGCAATTCATGCACATGGACTAGTATTATTATTATTTCAAGTATTAATCATGATTTGAAAATATGCCGCATATTTATGGCAGTTCAGATTGCAAGAGGAAAGCCAAGGAGTCCTTTACCTTACTGAAATCGTTTGAAGACTAAATCAATGGAAACTTTCTGCTTTTGTTGACACCTTTTCTAGCTCAAAATCAAGTTTGCCAAGGGGCATAACTTGAGAGATGCTTGTCAAGGAAGGAGAGATCAATTGTGTGATCTGTGGCAAAATCCTGTAGTGCACAATGGCCCCATTATCAAAGCAATAATGGCATTACTATTGGATTTTTTGTGTTCCTCACTTTATCCTTCTTTCTTGTCCACTTGATACTTTGTTGTTTTTAGTCATTGGGAGAAACCTGCACTTTTCATTTCTGTGTTATTTTCTTCTGATGCTTGGAGCAAAATCCCTTTCTGTTCTCACATATTTTTGAACTCTTGTTCTTTGGAAGTTTTACTTCTTATTTCAATTATCATTTCCGATATTCAAACAAGGATAAGAAAATCCATACATTCTAATGATGTCAATGGTGGAAATGGATAAAGAGCAGGTTGTACTTGTGTATGATGTTTGCAGATTTGAAATGCCTGGGAAATTTTGGTTTGTCTTGTTTTATGTCTTCATTGTCATTTTAAAAAACCTACCATATTACATTATTGCTTTTGTTTTTTAAATTAGCAAGTGCATATTTCATTCAGTTACAAATCTTTTCCAATGCATGACTGGTAAATGTACATATCATTTTTATGTGTTTCTTGAATTGTTCTTCCTTGTGATGTCTTATTCTATTATATTATTCAACGGAAGGTTCATACATCTTATGTATTTTACTTCAAATTACCTAAAATATTTCCACATTGAAGCAAGGAATTCATACACAATTCACATTTAAATAAATTGTTTTTTTCTCAATTTTCTTACCAATCAGAAATGAAATGAATGCTCATATGCATCTGATTCGTACAAAAAGCTGTATAGAGAACTAATAAATAATTAGCCATGACTCATCTCAATGAGAATAGTAACTTGGCAGATTTCAGACTGTTGATTATAGGAAATTGATGTCCTCAAATCTTTTTACTTTCCTTTAAGCAATCAGAGATCTGTCTCGCAACATTGCCTCATGTGGGTGCAGACATGTTTGTACATCTGTACGTGTGTGTATGCATGCACACGTGACTGTATGTATATATACATGTACACACATAGTACCCATACAATTCTCACACTTGATTAAAATTTTCATGGAATTCTGCAACAGGTTGCAAGCCAAGTTATACAATGGCTTCATGAGGAAGCTCTGATGGTAGGAATAAAAGCAAACCGAGATTTTCTATGCTTGTCCTTCGAGTTGGAGCAGGGTGAAACACTCAGCCTGTTGGCACATGTTGACGCAGAAGATGCTCAAGGATGCATCTCCTGGTGGTTGGTAATGGAAGATGGGTTCGCAGAAGAGCGCAAAATTCATGCAAACATCTTTGATGGTGGGTCCGATTATAGGAAATTCTTGGGTCATTTATCTTTGGATGTGTTATATTCGACACTGATGGACTTGGTCAACTTATGCAATGGTGGTGGGAATCATTGAACATGCGGATATTTCTTTCTATAGTCAGCACAATTAGCTACTGCCGGTTAACAATTAGACTGCTACACTGCATATAATCTTAGTGGTGAGATGTTACACTCTTGAAGGTCACACTCCCTTCTTTTGTAGATGGTTTTGTTGCTTTTCACTTGTTGACAATTCTGATATTTTTAACACCATGAATGCTTGATAGTAAGAACAGAGTCCCTGATTTTAATACATACAGATATTATATTAATGAGTTGTCCCATAAGAAGTTGAGTTTTACTGATAGGTGGTGGTGGTGGTGGTGGTGGTGATAAAAATTGAGTGATGGGTGTTTGACTAAATTGCTTTTAATTAAATATGAAATATCCATCATTATTTTCATTCTCGATTCCTACCACGATATTTCTCTTTGAATCAGATTTTTATGTGGGCACCTCTAATTAGCCTCTATCAACTACAATAATTGATTTGAGGTTTACAGATTTTCTTCAATAATCAGAATAATGGCTTCAAAGCTTTCTAGAAGGAAGCTCACCCCTTTAGAATATCAAACCAGGTCACTTTCATTTCAATACATGTCATTCATTAAAAGACAAATGGGATGCAAGTGTATGTTATCATTTATATATCACTTCTTGATGAAGTAACCTTTCTTCAGAAACAAAACTTCATATGCTCTCTCTGTAAGCTTGTAGGAATTGAGTAAGTTACCAAGATGTTTCCTATTGGACAAGGATGCATTTTGACGCAACTTTGAGGAATTGTAACTTTAAATGATTGTTACCTGCTAGAATGATTTTCACCAGTTTATTTAGTTTCCAATGACATACTTGGTGGGCCCAAACTTGGATTGTTAATTTGTCACCAATATGCATAATTGTTCATGATTCCTATATGTATATGTATTAGTATGAGATATGAGATGGGCATTGAGAAACTTCATTTTATAGAGTTTGAAGTTTTTAAACTCATTATAGATACTATATTGTTAATATCATTAGATGGCACTTAACCATTAGGTTAATGATGATTTCAGAAAAAAATTTATATTAAAATTAAATATAAATATTTCTTACCTTTCATTACACGAGCCGGACGTCTCCATTCGCAAGCCATTCTAATTCAAAGATGGTACCAAATTTGGATGAGGATCTTCTGTTTGGGTTTATTTGGTGTTTGGGTGATGTGTCATAATCTGGATTATCTACACATCGTTCAAGTAAAAAGCAAAGCATCCAGATCATGACACATCACCCAAGCATATCCAAGCCCAAGCAGAGGATCCAGACTCACAAAATTTTAGTATCTTTTAATTTTTACAAATCAAGACAAAACAATACCCTTTTAAAAAATTTAAAATTAAAATAATCATAATAATAATAAGAGAATAAAAGAAAAACCACATAAGAGGGCCCCTAATTAATTAACAGAAAACGAATAGCTTAAATTGGGAGAGACAGAGATTTTGCAAGAGTGGTGCGCAAGCATGTCCAATCCTTCAAATGCTTGCTAAGTAACAAAAGAGTATTTGGCTTACAGTTGAAGAAGGCCAAATGAACAAGAAAGCACCTTGACTTTTTCACTTCCAACCAATTGATTTAAAACACATCCCAAGCTCACCTGATTTGACTCCTCTGATTACGTTCTCATCATTGACAGGATTTGATTAATCACCCAAAAAAATAAAAAGCCGTAACAAAAATGTTTTCAATCTCACCAAAAATCAAAAACAATAAATTTACGAACCACTTACATTGGACGCACATATATATATTTATATACACGTAAAATTCTTTTGGAAGGTTCGAATCCCACATTCTGCGAAGGGACACGAAACGAATCCGCAAATCTCACACCTGCAAAGTGTTTGTTGTTCCACCGTCTGATACACAGATCCCTCTCGTCAACCCCCGCTACAAGTCACAACAAAGTCCAGCAAACAGCCCCCAAAAACCCTTTCTTTCTTCCTGGCTTCATTCATTATACTTTGATTTATTTTATATAATCACTTTTTCTTTGCATTGATGATTGGAATTGGAATCGGATAAACAGAAGGAGCTGCGTTGTGGATATCGACAAGGATTTGATTTGAATTGTGGGTTTGTAGTGTTGGAGCCATGGAGCTGCGTGTACTACACGGGATGCGAGATTGGTTTATTGTGAAATTGCCCACTTCGATTTTTGATTCTCTCTAGTGGCTGAATTCATGATATGGGTTATGTGACAAATTAGATTTTTCATGTGGGTTTTTGAGATAGGAATGATTGATTGATTCTTGGTGATGTTGTTCGTTTGATCAGTATGTGGGTTTTGGATTTGAGGTACTGATGAGAAAATTGCTATATAAGACTCATAGCGGATTGTATTGTTCGATTTTATTTTGCATTCAATTTGCAGTGATTTATGCATTCTGGAACTCATTTGTTGGTGATATTGATTAGGGTTCAGGAATAATCAAGGGGTACAAATTTTACTACATTTGTAGGAGAATCGAATTTTCATAATTGGGTTGAGAGCTTGAGAAAATTTTCTCCATACTGCAGCGAGATTTTTTGATTGCATGTTCTTTGTTTAGTTATATATTTGTTCAGTATGTCTGGGGGGACACCAGTTGGGGGTGGATTTATGAGGCAGAGGCACAGCCAGGGGTATGCCTCGAGTGGCGATGACCTCGAGGATGATGCATGCTCGAGAGCACCATCTCTATCACCTGCAATTCCCAGAGCTCGGACATGGACAGAGGTTTTGGAGAATGTTCTTTGGATTGCATCTGCAGCTTTCATCGTCTACTTTGGCGATCGGCATTCGAATCTTATATATCTCTTGTGGCATGATGATAGGATTAGAAGGTAGTGAATTAAAAACTTGTCATCTGCGATTATTGTTCATTGATTGGTAGTAATTATTTGTCATATATTGGGTGTAGAATTTTTTTAGTTTAGTTGCTAAAGACAACTTGGTTGTTTAATTTTGAATAATAGGAGAAACGCAACCACAGTCATGCACTTTTGATGGTTACAAAGATAATCAGAATCCAATAACTTGACGGGTTCTTGATAGTCGTCGATAAGGTATTAAAGCATGTTTGGGTGACTCTTATGAAAATGTAATGGCAATGCATAAAAATACTTGAAAACAAATAGAAAAGATTTTTGGATGCAAGGATAAACCTAATAAATGTTTAATTGAGTGTGTTCAATTCTTGTTCATTGACTTGAAATTCATGTGTTAGCAGAGACAAGACATTGCCATGAACCTAAACATGTTTAAATGATCACAAGCAATTTTCACGAATCAAATAACATGGGTAAATGATAGATATTAGTACTAAAGATGCTTTAATTGACAATGCATAGTAACGGATATGCATATATAAAAATGTAGCTTCATTGCATGCGTATGGACACATGCACTTGCACACACAACTGGATTAACTACATAAGAACTCAAACAACCACAACATGGCTTATGAGTAAAATACTAATAAACCACATAGTAAAAAATTTTAGAGTAGATTTTAGGAGGACCTAGGATGTGTAGTAGTTAGACTACAGAGTAAGTTTTTATGACTTCTTTGGATGTTTTAATTATCGAAGTTCACTATATTGTTTTTTTATGATTTTTTATGAATTTCTAAGGTAAACATAGAAAATAAATGAGCAATCTTGAGGCTTACGCCTCGTGCTTGGATGCTTATGCCTCATACTTCTAGAGATCGTCATGCACCACTACCTCATGTCTGAGAACCAATACCAGAACCTGCAAGCCTTGTTCCAACTATTTGGAATTGGCTTTATGGATCAAAGTATGATCCATTAAAGTTTGATGTCAATCCTCCATGAATCGATGCCAATTTCCTGGGATTCCAGCTGGTGCTTCAAGAGAAGATTGCCATCAACTTTGCTTGAGAGTAGTTTGCAGGTAAGGAAGCCTACCCCATTGTTTTGCAGTTTAGACTCAGCAACCCTAGGAAAAGGTTTAGATGAGGGATAGAGGCCTGCAATTGATGTCACATGTTATTTACGTAAATGATAACTTCACACTTTTACCTTATTAAGCTTTGTTAAGGATTCATCAAGATCTTTCAAATGTTGTGCAACTGAGTTAGCTTGAAACCAAATGTCACTTCTGTTGGAATATGTGTTTATTGTCTGTAGAACATTTGCTCGTGTATCTGATGCAGTGGGAAATCCAAGTTTGACCAACCCTTGGATTTTTTGGGACAATTTGATTTTTGTTTTATGTTTTATCCAGCCATATAGATGCTAGCTTAGCATCTGGGCAATGCACATGATTGTCATGGTTGCATGCATTAGAATATATCTGTACAGGCAGCAAAGAGAGCAGAGACATTTTTCTTGCATATATAATAGTTTTTCAAATAGAAAGAAGTGCGTAATTTTTTATATACATGCCTCTACTTGTTATTGTGTTCTATCTTTACCCCTTTCATTTCTCACAGAGTGCCCCTGTACCTTGGGATGGTGGGAGTCAGTTTGATTGTTGTCATTTTCTTTTATACAAGTATGTTATCATGGGGTGTCAAGAAGTTTGGTGAGAAATGGGAAGTGTTAAGCCCATCTGCTTTGCCAGTCGTAACCCTGCTTGGGCTCATCTCCTTTTGCTTGTAAGAGGAATTACTGTTCTCTGTCTTTTCTTTTCATAATCATAGGGTGGTATGTTTTAGACTGCTCTTCCTGTTTTGCTGAACTTTTCTTTTGCAGGTTCTCCTTTGCTTTGTGGCCAATATGGAGTTTCTTGACCCTTCCTCTTCTGGTACATCTCACACACTTTTGGTTTGTCCTATGTTGCATCTATGCAATATTTTCATTGTGGAAATTTCCTGATTACTATCCACATTGCTGCAGTTCACACTGTTTATGGCTTGCATGGTTATAATGCCCTATATAATGTTTGGGACATTTAGGCCACAAACTGATGTACTCCGTACAGATTAAGGTTTCTTGGATTCAAGTGAAAATTTTATGACAATGCCGATTCAGGTGAGGAGTTGCTATCTCAAACATCCGATCGTTGGTAGTATTTGTGACCAATTCATGTTTTGTTCTCCGTCATGTGATCATCTAATGCCCAATCTAATGCTGAGGACAACAAAGCTGATTATCTTATAATCAGTCAGTTCACATTTCAAGCCAGGAAAAAGTGCAGGGAGCCTTACCAATGATACACCTTGACAGCAGTCCACAGATTTCTTTTACTTCTACAGACAGAACAGAAGGACAGATCAAAATGAAACCAGTTTTGTATTGATTGGATGCCAGTTTGGCATGATTTAGTCTTTTAAGCATGACGAGTTTTTAGATTTTATCCAGTTAGGCATGATTTAGTCTTTATAAGCATGTTGAGTCCACAGATTTCCTCTTACCATTTTTCTTTTATTTGGTCACATCCATGTCATTGGACGTGGTATCTGTTTTTTGTTCTGGAATTGGTTGATATTGGAATGGGAAGGAGGGTACAGATTTCTTTTATGGTCTTGAAATTGAGTTTTCAAGGTTCAGTTTTTTTCTTTTTTTGGTAAACAGTTTCAATTATATTCTCTGTCTGGTTAAAATCATCTATTATTTCTAATTTCTTTTTCTCGTGGTTGATATGTGGATAGTACGTTAACTTTTAGGATATTGTTAACCTTGTGCTAACCCATATACGAAGGAACAACCCAAACTTAATATGCCTAACCTACAATCCAGATCTAGTCAGCATATGCTTATATATCTTATGTAAGCATAAAGATAAAGCTAATATATAATCCTAGGATACATATTTTGAAAAACTAACACTTGGATTAGACATTCTTCTTATGAATGTCATGCCTGCCAAAAATCACGGTGATCCAATTTAAATATCTCAAAATATACTCAGTGACATTTCCGAAAAACGTGGATCAATGTGATTTTTGGCATGCATAATATATATACAGGGCCGGCCCTTGGCTTTTGCCTACTAAAGCAATTGCTTGAGGCCCCCAATTTTAAGGGGGCCCCCAAATTTTTTATTATTATTTATTTGATACGGGATTTAAATTTTTTATTTAGGATTTTAATTTAGGAATTAGGACTTTATATTTGCCTGGTACTATAGTATATTATTGCCCTTTGTTATGAAAGTGAGATTTTTAGAATTTGATTTAGGAGTTTAGACGTGCTTTTTTATTAGCTTCGTATTACTATTTTTTTTTAATCGAAACATTATCATATAAGAAATAAATTTTGACATATAAACATTGAAAATTTCTTATGAATTTTTTAGAGAAGTAAATTGATTTTTAATTTCTTTCTTGTTTTAGATTTGATCATATAATTATGCCCTCCTAGTAGAAAGTATATTTCTGGACATGAAGAAAAGGAAAAAGAAGCAAAAAATATAAGAATTTATTCAATCTCAAGCAGGAGCTCTTGACAAGTTTATTACTAGTAATAAACAAACAGATGCTTCAAGTTCAGTTGAAGAAGTTTTGATTGAAAAACATTAGAAGGTGACTGAGAATGAAAACTTTGTGGATGAAGATAGTGAAATTGAGCCGGTATGTTTTTCTATTTAACCTCTTTTTTTGTAATTGTATTTTCTTTTACTAAATGATTATAGTAAGGATATGCACCATCAAACTTTGTATGTGTACTAACAAATACAATAATAAAAATTGGTACTTATAAAAAAAAAAATTGTCATTATGTACTACGTAGGGCCCCATTTTGGAAGTTCGCTTAGGGCCCCCTAAATCTCAGGGCCGGCCCTGTATATATAATTATAGTATCTAATCCAATAATCAGTTTTTCGTAAATACATAAACTTCGCTAACTGGATAATCTCTGGCCTAACCAAACCTACTTTAAAAACTTGTCGGGTCAATCTCGACCCATTTAGAAATCCCCTTTCAAGAGGAATAAACCCGAATGAAGTGAATGCAATTAAATTTGGTGGGTTCACGTATCTCTATCAAATTTTGGTAGTTCTAATAAGCTGACTCACATGAACAAGGCACTGAAAAGGTTGAAGAAAACAGATCATGTCAGCAGCACCTCTTTTAACATTTATATCCTATCAAAGCATCTGGTTGACTGGTTCTGGCCATCGCAGCATGTCAAGATGCCAACAAGGCAAAGACATCCAATAATTTAGAACCTTTCGCCCATGTCAGCAATTTATACAGCTTCTGCCAAATTGCTTTTAACTATATACTCCTGTTGCCTTGTAACACGGATGATTATTAGGTAAGAATTGAAGCCATATATGAATAGATACTGTCAGCTTCAATTTTTTTAAGCATATCTCTGAAACCTTGACTTAAAAAATAAGCACGAGAGACATTGAACTAAATAAACTAAATCACTCTCTTTAGCATTATAATACTGAAGATTATGTAGTTGTTATGGGTTGGGTGAGGCCAACAATAATAAATCATGGTATGGAAAATGGGAAACTTCGATTTGGACTATACGATTAAAATTAAACAGATGAGTAAGAAATCATGCAAAAATCTTAATTTTTAACCAGTTTGATTGTTTGAACTCTCAAGTATATATTCATCAGTATCTATTTGTCATACATTGCTGAATTTTTTAGTATATATCACAAGGGTACTTGTGAGTGTCTAAGTGGTGCACAGTTGGCTTGGAAAATACAGAGGCCATGACATATTGTTATAGTTATGTATAGCTTGGTAAGCATGGCTAATACTAGATTTATGTCCACAAATTTTAATGGGTTTTATGTGGATTACCTGTGTTTGTGAGTGTGTGGGAAAGTTAATGTGAACCCCACTGCAATGACTTTCTTAATCCCCACAAAGACCACAACCATGTCTTGTCCCCCAAGTTGAGAAAGACATCTTTCAACATCTCCCCCTCAAAAAGGAAAAGTAGCATGATTACACTTACCATGGTGCTCTGAATAATTTGTGAATTTTGATTCTGCAATATTATCATCACACACTGAAATGCTTAAAAAAGAAAACAACAACTGTTTGAGAATTTGAGGAGTCGAAAAAAATGGCCCTTTTTGTTTTGCAGAACAGGATGGAGGAAAAAAGGGATAATGACCGATTCGAGCTGCCATTCGAACCGGCTTTGCTTCTTCAGATGCCTCTGATTTGCTTAAACATATATAGGATTGAATAAAAACAACAGGTTGATGAACAATCATCATAGAGGAATTGTTAATTTCCCCACATTAATTAACCACTTCCTCTCTTTTTTTGGCCAGAGAGAGAGAGAGAGGAAATGGTTAATGTGAAAATTTACTACTAGGCAAAGCTTTAGCTATTGTAAGAACTATTTTGAGGTTTGATGGTCATGACTATCCAATTAAGAAGCTTTTGGCAGTAGGAAATCTTAATGGGATCCATAGATGTGGAATTGTGGAAAGGGAAGTCCACATTTATAAGAATGCATAACTTCTTCACTACTGCTTGCCATTGGTGGTAACACATTTGCAAACTCCAAATACACAATGTATCTTCAAAAGTGGGGTCATCTCAATGATTAAGTGATAGTAATGTGAGAAAAATGTAATTATCATGAAATTAAGGAGATATCTATCCACAATGGGGTGTCAAGATAAAAATTGATGGGACATTAGAAGTCCACTTTGTATGGAAAATGATGGGCTCATGTAAGAATCTAAATATTTCCATATATTGGGAACCTTTTGTATGTGCCATAACAAAGGAAAATTTTGAATTAAAAAAGGGAAATGTTATTCGCACTCCACCATTAGCCATTTGCACTTCACCCTCTTAAGTTTTATATTTTGAATGACACAAATGTCTCTTATTTCTCCTATGCACATGAGAAATTATACAAGTGATTTCTGTTGGGATAGTTACAAAGCATATTTTGAAAAACCAACCGTTAGATTAGATTCCCCTCTTAAGAATGTAACTAGTTGAAACCCCGTGCGATACTTGGTCACAAAAAGAAAATATTTGCAAAAAATCACAGTAATTCAACGGTCAGTTTTTGAAAAATGACAGAATAAAAAAATGTGATTTTTGTGTGTCATTGTTTCACAGTTATTTTTATAAAAATCAACCGTTAGATCACTGTGATTTTTTGCAAACATGACATTCGTAAGTGGAGAATCTAATCTAACGGTCAATTTTTCAAAATATGATCGCAGTTTCCCCAACATAGTTGCATTAGGTATAATTTCTCATGTATATAAGAAAAATAAGCTTTGAAATAAGGAGTATTTATGCCATTCAAACCATATATAAAACTTAAAAGTGTGGAGTGCAAAAGCTAATGGCGAAGTGGAAATATCATTTCCCTTAAATAATTCTCTTTATAAGAAATATTAACATTTTCTTTTATCATAAACATAGTAATATTATATACATAAATTAAAAGTAATAAGATGTAGACTAGCATATTACTATTACTATGCCCTTTTTTTTACCACCTCTCTTACAAAGGGTAAATATGATAATTCATTTTAAGAATAAACCTGTGTGTGTCAAAAAGAGTAATAAAAAATCGTAAAAATAATTATTAAGATATTTTCTTCTTCTTGTATGATATTTTCTTGAATTAATGTATTATTGATGCTTCTGAAAACAAGTACACACCCACTTTCCATTTATAATATGGTTAGAACTACTTAAATGGTCCACACTAACTAATAGTTTAATAAAATAATAAAAATAAGTATCTTCAAAAGAATTCCACCATTAATATAAAGTACAGCACCCACATGACATACCTTCCAATCTAAATGTCATTTTTGGCAAATTAAGTTAATGTGAAGGG